>JBDNDU010000321.1:0-21489 GCA_039764185.1 Tamarix austromongolica | reverse complement strand
TGTGGATAGTAGGCCCATCAACAACATTTCTATCAAGTATAGGTATCCCATACCTAGGCTTGATGATATATTGGATTTTACTTACATAAGGCTAGTATCTTCTCCAAGATTGATTTGAGAAGTGGATATTACCAAATTTGAATGAAGGAGGGAAATGAGTGGAATACTACCTTCAAGACCAAAGGAGGGATCTATGAGTGGCTATTCATGTCATTTGGGCTTTCAAATGCACCAAGCACCTTTATAAGACTCATGGATGAGATCCTTTGACCTTTCATTTCAAAATTTATGGCTTTATATTTTGATGATATTCTTGTATTTTCATCTAGTCGGTATGATCATGTAAAGCACATAAGGCTTGTATTCTTAGCCCTTAGAAACAACATGTTGTATGGGAAACTATAAAATCATGACTTCTATGTACCTATGGTCACCTTTTTAGGTTTTTTTTTGTATCTAGAGATAGAATATCAATGGATGAGTTAAAGGTGGAGGAATAAGAACGTGGCATGCACCCACATTCATTACAGACATTAGATCCTTTCATAGACTTACCTCTTTTTATAGGATATTCATAAAGGTATTTAACCTTCTCTTAGTACCTCTTGCCAAATGTCTCAAAAAATGATTTTCATTAGACCAAATCCACACAAGAAGCATTTGACATAATCAAAAACAGGTTGAGTGAGGCTCCCATCTTATGCCTACCCAACTTTGATAAGGTATTTGAAGTTGAGTGTGATGTAAATGGAGTTGGAATTAGGGCTATTTTGTTGCAAGAAGGGAGACATATGGCCTTTTTCAATGAGACGATTTATTGCTCATGATACAACTACAACACATATGACAAAGAGTTTTATGCCACAGTAAGGGATTTAGATCACTAGTTGCATTACCTACGACCACCTCAATTTATATTGCATACCAATCATGAGTCCCTTAAATATATAAATGGGTAACATAAACTCAACTCTAAACATGATAGGTGGGTAGATTTCTTGTAATCATTATCCTTTGTAGCAAAGCATAAGAGTGGTAAGACCAATGTTGTGGCTGATGCCCTCTCAAGAAGAAATTGTATGTTATCAATGTTTGAGGCCTTAGTCCTAGGGTTTGGATGTCTTCAAGAGTTTTACAAGTAGGACAAAGAATTTTCTAGCTAAATGGAAGAACAAGATAATCTTCGAGGACCTTATCTAGTGCAAGAAGGTTTTATCTTCAAGGGAAACAAGCTATGCATCCCAAAGTGTTCCATTCGAGAGTTACTCATTTGAGGATTTCTTGGAGGAGGTTTGGTAGGACATTTCAGCATCAAAAAAACTTATGACGTACTTTAAGAGCATTTATTTTGGCCTCATATGATGGGTGATATGCAATCCCTCATGACCAAGTGTTCCACATGTCAAAGGTCTAAGAGTCACTTCCATCAAAGACTCTACACACCTTTATCCATTCCCTACCTCCCATGGGATTATGTGAGCATGGATTTTATAGTGGCCTTGCCTAAAACACAAAGGCAACATGATGCCATTATGATAGTAGTAGACCGGTTCTCTAAGATAGCTCATTTTTTCAAATGTCATAAGATGGATGATGCCTCTTACATAGCTGATCTCTACTTTAAAGAAATAGTTAGGTTACATGGTATTCTGAAAATAATCATCTTTGATCGAGAGGCTAAGTTCCTTAGCTATTTTTGGAAGACCTTGTGGAGGCTAATCGGTACCAAAATTCTTTTTAGCATTGCCTTCCATCCACAAACGGATGGCCAAATAGAGGTTACCAACCACACAATCATAATTCTTTTAAGGAACATGGTCCACAAGTCTTAAAAAGATTGGGTTATCACGTTAAGTCATGCCAAGTTCACTTAAAATTGCTCTCCAACATATGCCACCAAGCATTACCCTCTTAAAGTAGTGTATGGGGTGAGCCCCACTACCCCCATTAACCTCATTCCACTACCCATCTTTGCACAAACAAGTTTTGAAGTAAATTAGTGAGCCACTGAATTCAAGAAGTTGCATGAACAAGTCAGGGCCCGAATTGAGAAGATCAATGACATGAACCTAAAGAGAGCCAACAAGCATAGAAAAGAACAAGATTTTGAACTAGGGTATCTAGTGTGGTTGCATCTTCAAAAATAAAGGTTTCCATCATGAAGAAATAACAAAATTATGCCTCAAAGTGATGGTCCTTTCAAAACCCTTAAAAGGATAGAGACCGATGCCTATCGACTTGAACTTCCACCATGGGAAAATTTTCCTCTCATTTAATGTAGGAGACTCACTCCCTTACCTCCATGACACACTTTTTGAAGATGAGGAGATCCCTTATCAAGAGGGATATGATGATACAGGAGCATCCCAACATACCCAAACCAAAGATAATCTACTTATTAATTTTTCCGAAGTAGAGGAGTTCAAAACTCTTCTCATTTAGGTTAATACTTAATTAGACTACAAATAGCCATGCAAGCCAAACAACCTACACCACCTCACCTGTGCATAGATCACTTCCTCTTGCTTCATAGATCACCCAAACACTTCCAAAATATGGCTCAAATATGACTCCCAAAATGGCTCCATATTTTAGCACATCACCACCTTTTTTTCACCATATCCACATGCCACCACTTCAGCCAAATTTCACCGACTGGAACTCCAAAAATTATCCATAATTTGTGGACTTTGGGAATAACATTATGATGTGATAAAGAGCCCCTAAACATGGCTTAAATTAAGGGACAAGCAACCAAATTCTTGGTAATAACATCCAACATGACAACTGATTAGATTAGCCAGTAGTTTTACCTTATTTAGCCTAACTTAGTTAAAGTTAGTCGTTTAACTTTCCTAAAGTGTAATTTATGTATTATAATCCTTTTCATAGGGCTTAATATCAATCAAAGGGTTATGGGGGCTGTGCTCCATTCAAAATATTATCAGCTAGCTAATTGGTGTCTAGGAGGATTAGCTAATCTCATTAGTCTCAACCATGATGGAGGCTGTACTAACTAACTTACATGGTTAGCACTTGTAACTGGGTCAATGAACACCCCCTTCCTATGTTACAAGACTAGTAAATTCTACAAGAAGAGCTATATCTCTTTGGCTAGAAAACCCCCTTGTATTCAACAGCTTTTAAGTGAAGGAAGAGTTGAGTTTTACAAAATCTTGTAACATTTATGCTAAGGGTGGTAAAATTAGTTGGTTGATGCAAGTTATTTAATTTTTAGTTCTCAAATTCAAGTCCATTTGTCCAGATTTATGCTCATCCTCTTTATTCTTTTCAGTTTTTTTGAAGCCCATCCCCAACTTCAACACTAATTACTTAGCTTAATGCCATTTGTTTAGCATTATCCATCACCTTTGTTGTGCCATCCACTCACACAACCAACTCAATCTTACCCTAAATTTTCCACAACTTCATTTTATAATACCCCAAAATTGACTACCGAAAGTTTTTTTTTACAGTGAAATCTTATAACCAAAATACCTAGTATTACTAGCATAATCAATGTTAGTCTCGCTTACTATACCATACACACATAATCACAAGGAAAAAACCACTAAAAGAAAATTAGAATAAGTACAAACAAGAGCAGCTTTATAAGCATAAATATGAGTTTGGAGATTAACTTCAAGTACAAAATCAAAATGTAGACAAAAGAGATACTATAAAGCTAAGAGTCTAAAAAGGTATCCAGGTAAAAATATCCACTAGATAACATGACTCTATGCCCAAATCCTAATACAAAACATCACTTTACCCTATACTGAGCGCTGTAAGCAAAAAAAATAATTCTATAGGTCCTCATCAACCTACACACAGTCAATAGTGTTATCTACTTATAGGAATGAGTAGCACCCCTAAAAAATGGTCAGTATGCTACGTACTAAGTAAGGTGATAATACTGTCAATTTAAGGATACATAAAAATACATACATTCACAAAAGAGAATAAGTACACATGCGAAACATATAAAATATCACAAAATAGGTACTGATCCAGGCCTCTTTATTTGATGTAAAATTTTTTATTCTTTTATTTACATTGAGTTCAAGGATCCGCTATTCTTAAACAGGTGGAATAGTATGAAGCACCTCTTAAGGACAACACACCTGAGCTACTACTATCATTTTATGGAATGGACCCAACACCCCTTAGGAAAAATGCTCCTGCACTAGTATTTTTAAATTGGTGGAATGGTTTGAATCACCTCTCAAGGACAACACACCTAAGCTACTATAATCATTCGGTGGAACGAACCCAACATATTGGTAATAACTCACATAATCTTCCACTTTAAATCACTAAAATATAATCCACCAGGTTGCTTATCTCAAATCATACTATCATTTACATTACATTTAGGGCCTCCTTTTCTCAATCTAGTGGAACAAATCCATAAAATACTTCAGCCTGACTCATGTGATATTTCACTTTAAATGATTAATTTCTTGACATAACTAATTTGAAAAGCATAAAACATATTTAATGCAGGTAAAACACATCACAAAGTTCCTAAGGTTGTTCGCTAAGGTTAAGATCCCTACATTCCCCAAATTATTGTGCTGATTATGTATAAGTAGTCGAAAGACTAAAATACGAAATTAGAATTTGAGGGTGTTATCTAATATTCATTAAGTAATGAGAATCAAATGATGGTGGAGTAAGATATAAGTCACCTAATATGAGATCCTAAGGTTTTCAGTAAGAAAAGTATATTTCGGTCAATCAGGGATAAAAATGAAATTTTGGTAATTTTAAAAGGAAAATATAATTTAAATATGTTATGTATGGTATTCATAAAATTTAGGGAATTAGGGACTGATTCTTTGAGAATGGATTTGTTAACTATGTGGTTGTGTCTTATGTGTTTTCAATTATGTGTTATGCATATCTATATGAGCCTTGTATGATGATATTGAATATAACCAACTCTAAATAAGACAATGACCATTTAAAGTGAAATATCATGTGCGTTAGGCCGAGGTTTTTTTATGGGTCTATTCCACCATATGATAATAGTGGCTTAAGTATGTTTTTTATTAAAAGGTGCATCAGTTTGTTCCACTTGATTTAGAATAGCGGGGCCTTATACTCAATGTAAATGAGAAATGATTCAGAGGTAAGTAATAATGGATAACACATTAATTATTTAAAGTGAAGGATTAAATGAATCAAGACTAAGGTGTTGAGTCTGTTCTATCGAAGGATTATAGTAGTTTAGGTGTATTTTTTTCTCGAGAGTTTTTTAGACTGCTCCACCAGTTTAAGAATACTCATCAAGAACTTATTTTCCTGATATAAATTGGGTTATTTCCACCAAATGATAATATTGGTTCATATGATTTTTTCTTTGAGAGGTGCTTCAATTCGTTCCATTGGATTAATAATAGTGGGTTTTGTGACCTCAACGTAAATAAAATAATAGACCTTATTTGTATTCAATAAATAGTATGGAATCAATATTTACCTTTCAATGTTTTATGTAAATACACGTGTATTCTTATTTCTCTATGTAGCTTTACGTGTTTGTATTGCTACCTTACTTATTACGTAATGTATTCATCATTATTTTCATGGGTGTTGCTCATTTTCATGAGCAAATTCACCTTATTTTGGAGGCGGCTGCTCATTTCTCCTTTTAATGTGCTTGCCTTTGGTGAGTGATAACCGAATTAGTCTATGGACTCTAAATCCTTAATTTTCACTTTACATATTTCCTTCTCTCTATTTCATATCCTGTATCATGGTAGAATCAAGTGCTTTCCACACTTAATTTCTAGGTATGAGATTACTTTTACCTTGCACCCAACATAGACTAGGCATAGGGAGTATCTTTCTATCTTTTATATAGTGCAATACACCTATACTTTATATTTTGGATTCCATAATCAACTCTTTTAAAAGAAAATTTAAGTTCCTAAATTTTGGGGTATTACACTCGAGCTGTGTCCAAGCCTCACACAACTTACCTCCTTCAACAACTTTCTTCTCCAGCAAACCCCAAATTATGCCACCCATACCCTACATTTAGGAGAAGCTCACGTATGTATCCTTTAGTTACATCACAAACTCATGTAATCCCATCCCCATCCATGCCACTACCTCATGCAAACAACTCTCACCTCACACCAAACTACCCTAGTAAACAACCTGGCTATGTCACCTCTTGACACAACACCCTCCTTTTGATGCATAGTGTTAAACAAATGGTGCTAATTTCTTAGTTGGTTGATGCAAGTTCCTAAAATTTTAGTTCTCAAATTCAAGTCCATTCATCTAGATTTATCCTCATCCCCCTTTCTTCTTTTCACTTTTTTTGAAGCTCATCCCCAACTTCAACACTAATTACTTAGCTTAATGCCATTTGTTTAGCATTATGCATCAATTTGGTATCAAAACTCAAGGTTAGTATATTTGATGCATTTTCTTCTCTTTCACTATCTCTTATTTAAATATCATAATTAGCATCAACAGTCCACAATATTTCCTTCCTTGTCTCTTTCGACCACTTAACCCTTTTGTCACAAATCCTAATTTCACATTTTGTCCACTTAACCCTAATTTCACATTTAGTCATAATTTCTCTTCTATTGCTTATTTATCCACCAAACTTAGTATGTCTTCCTAAAATATTATTATTATTATTATTATTATTATTATTATTATTATTATTATTATTATTATTATTATTATTACTACTACTACTACTACTACTACTACTACTACTACTACTACTACTACTACTACTACTACTACTACTACTACTACTACTACTACTACTACTACTACTACTACTACTACTACTACTACTACTACTACTACTACTATTATTATTATTATTATTATTATTATTATTATTATTATTATTATTATTATTATTATTATTATTATTATTATTATTATTATTATTATTATTATTATTATCATCATCATCATCATCATCATCATCATCATCATCATCATCATCATCATCATCATCGTCATCGTCGTCGTCGTCGTCGTCGTCGTTGTCGTCAACGTCATCATCATCAATATACTTAAAATTTAAGGCCTAACTCTAAGATCTTACATATGTGATAATAACCCTATCTCAAGAGTCACTATTCCCAAAACTTAAAAATCTTATTTCATAAGTATCTCATAACTTTTCATGTAAGATTCATACAATTACTATATTCAATATATATTAAAAACATCAATATTAACAACATATCTAAATTTTATGGTCTAACTCTATCGTTTCACATATATGATAATAACCTTATCATTTTAGCGTTACTATTCCCAAATAAAGTTATTTTCATACTTTATTAAACTTAGGCCATTTACAACTACTCTAAACCCTTCATATAAATTACTTAGCATACTTTAGATAATATAACACATTAAAATATCATGATTCCCATATTCAACCTGTATCGATGAAAATATCCTTACCAATAACTAAAACCCTTATGTTTTTTTGTGGATGTTATATATTTTAGTAACATAATTTCCAAATCCTCCATTTATCACCATATACCTTATTATAATCATTTACCAACTTATAATACTTTATTAAGCCATACTATAACCATAATCACACTGAGGGTTTCTATATAGAATATTATTATAACGATATTAGATAATTATTAACTTACTTGTTTTTTCATCATATAATATCAAATATCATATCATAGCATTAAAAATAATACATTTAATCACATATAAAAACAACATGATATCACACAAAATCATACATAATACTTAGCAACAAAAGTCCTAGACTACGTCAAGTATCCTTACTGAGTAAGGCTCTAGTCTCTCTGCATGTAAATCCAATTTCATCTCCTTCTTAGCACTAAGAAAATCACCTAAGAAACTAATAATAAACACAATTATGATTTAATATCATAATTAGTTAAAAGATAAAGGAATGGAGGGTAAAATGATAGAGGAAAACCAAAACAAACCAAATGAGTGCTTCGAAAAATTGTTACCAACCAAGGGGGGAGGAATGGCAACAAGTGCCAATGCTAAGGGGGTGGTAATGATAAAATCTACCATAAATAAGAGGTGAGGAATGAACATTGAAGGATTGAGGAGAGTAACTATGGGAGGATGAATGGAAGGGAGAAAAGCAATGACAATATATACCATTGCTAAGAGGGGTGTTTTTATGTAGTTGGCTGAAGCTAAGGGATGGGTTACGATGAGGATGAGTGTGGATAGGGGTGGAGTTTTGGTGAAATTGAGGTAGAAAGGGGAAAGAAATTAGCAGTCTTGGCCAAAGGTGGTGGATGTGGGTTGTGGTGCTCTTAGCCTAATGGTGGGTGTGAGTTATGGTGCTCTTTGACTAATGGTGGGCGTGGGCTGCGGTTATTGTCATTGCAACTAAGGGAAAAAGTAAAGGGGGGGGGGAGATGTGATGATAATGGTTGAAAGGAGGGGGTGAGTTGTGGCTGGTTTGGCAGGCGGTTGTGAGGGAGTTTTGGTGAACTTCATCGGTGATGAGGGTGGTGTTTTAGTGTAGGCTGTCAAATGTGGTGGAGGTGTTTTGGTGGGAGCTGATGATGGTTGTTTTGGGGGATGGTTTGACTATGGTGAGGAGGAGGGAAAGGAATGAAGGAAGGTTCTAATTGGTGGTGGAGTTTCTACAAAAATAATGAATGGAGGAAGAAGGTGGTTGGGAGCATTTATTATGGGGTATATATATACATATTCATGTGCATAGAGATGGGGAAAAGAGGAGGGTGTGATCGGGTTAATATTTTCATCCTTAACCCACAATTGTAGTATTTGGGAGTTGATAAGCTGAGGGGGGTAAGGATTATCTTTGTAGGTGATGAGGGTGTGGTAGACATTGTCTAAGGATAATATTTCACATAGGAAGAAGGAGAGGAGAAAGAAAAAAAAGGCTGGTCAAAGGAAGAATAAGAGAGAGAAAATGAAAAGAAAAAGGGAAAAGATAATAAGGTTTGGTTTTATAATTTGAATTATGTCAATATAATTTAGGATACGGTCTTAAGATAGTTTAATTATCGATCAACTAAGATTAGGCCAAAATTTAGGCTAAGGTGGAAATATTAATTTTTTGACAATAGAATTAGGTCATGATATAAATGACTTAGGATTATGTTTAGCTTAAATTAGGGGTATTACATCACTACCCATTTAAAAGAGTCTTTGTCCCTAAAGTTAAGAACTCAAGGTTGGGGAAGAATAAAAGGAAGATGTAAGGAAGGTGATCTCAACGGTTAACTCTATTGGAGTTGCTACTATACTACTAGAGACAACTCCCTTAAAAGATTGAGAACCCTAAAAATTAACATACCTATTCCTAAAACCTTAGGATGTAACTTGTGCATATCCTTCTCGGTCTCTCAAGTTGCCTCCCATGCTCCTTGATGGCTCTAAAGGATCTTCACAAGCAAAACTAAGCTTGTCCAGGTCTGACTAATGTTTAGAATTTACAAAGGTCTCTCCTCTTAGGATACAAATTTTCAAGCTCAATCTCTTCTATTTTGATCACATGGGATGGATCTATGACATACTTCCTGACCTAAGAGATGTGGAATGTGTTATGAAATTGGGCCAAATCTGGTGGAAGCACTAGGTAGTATGCAACCTTGCCAACCCTATCAAGAATCATGTAAGGACCAATATATCTCAAGCATACCTTGGCCTTCCCACCACATTGTTTGTAACACCCCAAAATTCACTACTTTTTTTTTCAGAAGTAATCAAAATACTTAATTTAAAAACCGTGAATTCTGGGGATGTTACCGCCACACTTAGTACCAAACCGGTTCTCTCCGACCGTTTCAGTACCAAGTGCTAAGGCTAAAGAAAAGAAATAATCAATTATAAATTAATACAATCCAACTTCCAAATAAGCATTAAACGGTTGTAAAAAAAAAGTCAGAGTACACATAAAGAATTATTATTCAAATTAAAAAGAGAAATAGCTTACAACCAAATAAATATTAACAAAAAGAAATAGAATTACATAAAGACTGAAATATGGCCACAACTCTCTCGAATTTTGAGTCAAACATGCTCAACACTCAGCCCCGACTGATGTCTTGCCCACCTCCACAAAGGTAGAAGGGCATACTACTCATGGGAATGAGCAGCACCCATGAAACGGGTGATCAGTACGTTACGTACTGAGTAAGGTAACCGAGCACTAAGGCCAACACATAATAGCACATAAAGAATCATGCAAGAAAATACTCAACTTACATTTACAAACCCACACATATAGTACATATGGTCATGAAGAAAATTATACAACTTATAATGATCAATCCTATACGCATAGTACATGATTATTTCAGATTAATTACTTAATTACTCTTTTATTAGAAA
Source organism: Tamarix austromongolica (assembly GCA_039764185.1). Classification (NCBI taxonomy): domain Eukaryota; kingdom Viridiplantae; phylum Streptophyta; class Magnoliopsida; order Caryophyllales; family Tamaricaceae; genus Tamarix; species Tamarix austromongolica. The sequence goes on along the minus strand of JBDNDU010000321.1, from coordinate 11,124 downwards.
TCAATTCACGCCATGTTCTTTATCAAGTCCACACGAGTACGGGAACTCCACTATTTTAGCCAGTGGATCGTTTGCGAGGTAAACATTCCCTGCCACTATTTTAGCCGGTGGATCGGTTGTAAGGGAAACATACCTTGCCACTATTATATGCCGGTGGATCGGTCTACCCCTTTCTCGTACGGTGTTCCGCTGTAAGTAATTAGTGTCTTTCCCATGTCTTAGCAACTGTAGGGTTTGATTTTTTTGAGTTCGGGATCCCCCCATATAAAACCATAAATTATATTCTCCTACACAAAACCATAAAAATCATAAATCAGATTCTCCCACACGAAACTCTAAAATTCTCTGTTTTATTCTTCCACTCATGAATTATTAAAGTAATTAGGTCAACTCACCTCCATTGGTCAACCTCTTTCCCCATCCTCCTTTTTCATCCTTTCTCCCACACAAACCACATCAACACCCTCACATGCATACCTTACAGGGTCACAACACATATCATCATATATAAATAATACACATGCCATATAACAACACAAGAGCATGCTTAAACGCCATGCCATACTATATATGCAATAATTACGATAATAACATAGGATGCATAACATACAAGGCACACAATGCACATTAACACATAAAAGGCCTTAGTAACACCCTTACCTAAAATGACACCGGTCTTGGAGAACGCTCCTACGCCTCCTTAGGGCTTTGACCAAATAATAACATACTAATAAAAATAACATTAATAAAATTCTAACTTTGCTAAATATATAGAAATAATAGAAATATTATAAAAGTCGATAATATAGGGTTAGATACTTTACCCTAATAATAATAATGATACTTAAAATAATATCAATGAGAATATAAATAAGAATAATAATAGTAACAATAATAATAATAATAATAATAATAATAATAATAATAAGGACATTATTCAAAAACAAAGTAAAATAAATGCTTCGGCCCCTTTACCAAAACAATACTAATAATAACATTAGTAAAATAAATAACCATATTTAGTAGTAGCAGTAGCAGCAGCAGCAGCAGTAGTAGTAGTACTAATAATAATAATAATAATAATAATAATAATAATAATAATAATAATAATAATAATAACAATAACAATAATAGTAATAATAATAATAATAATAATAGAAAAAATAATAGTAAAGTAGTTGTAATATTAATAATGAAATAATAATAACAGTAATTCGAAATAGTAATAATAAAAATAATAATTATAACAATAATAACATATTAATATTAATAATAGTTATAATAGAAATAATAAGAAGAATAATAATAAAATCAAATTAAAAATACAATAGGGCTTTAGCCCTCAACAAAAATAATAATCAAAACATTAATACTAATAATAATAATAATACATATTAAAAAGAATAAATAATAATAATAATAATAATAATAATAATAATAATAATAATAATAATAATAATAGTATTTATATGCAAATAATTGAAATAAAATAATTTAAGGGTTATAAAAATAGGGAAAATGGCTGAGAGGGTCTAGGGTTCAACCTTAGGCTGGCGGGGATAGGCGATACAGGCGGTGGTGCACAGAGGCGGTGGCGGTGGCCGGAAAAAGGGTAAAATTTGGATTCTGGGAAAAAGATAGGGAGAATTAAGGTGGGAATTGGGGTGTTTAGAGTTTCCTAGAGGGAGAGGAATAGAATAAGGGTGGTGGCGTAGCCAACGGTGGCGGCTCATGGAGGCGGCGGTGGTGGCCGAATGGGAGAGAAGAAGAAAGAGAGAGGAGGAGAGGGAGGGAGAGGAAAAGAAAGATAGGGGAAGGTAGAGGGTGGTCTGTAGAATAATTTGGGAGGTGAAAAAAGTGGCGGAAGTGGCGAAAGAGGTGGCTAAGGGTGGTTCGAAGGGCGGCAGAGGTGGAAGAAAGGGTTGATCAGGAAGGAAAGTTTGCACATTCGGGGAGACTTGTGAAGGAAGAATCGAGGGTGATGGATGGTTTGGTTAGCTAGAGGGAGGTGCAAGGAAGAGTTTGGTAGGCAGAGTTGGTCGGAGGCGGTGCACGAGGCGTCAAAAGGGGCGACAATGGCAAGGATGGGAAATTTTGGGTAGGAGTTAAAGGCTCGATACAAGGTAGGTTACGAGGGTATTTAGAGGTTTTAGAAGGTATATTAGGGTTGTGTGGGTCAGCTACGGGGTAAGGAAAGTAGGGTTAGGGTTGTCGGCGGTGAGGTTGGCCGGTGGCAGCAGCTTTCGGGGGAGGGTTGCACAGGGAAAGGAGAGGGAAAAACGTGAGGACAGAGGAGGTTAGTTGGGCGAGAAGGGACGGAGAGTTAGGGGGAAGAGAGAGGAAGGAGAATGGCCGGTCAAAACGGGCGAGATCACCGGCAAAAAAATAGGCAGGGCGACGGAGGTTGCAGGTCGAAGGTCGGCATTGGGGAAGAAGAAGGAAGGAGATGGGGGGCTAGACCGGTCGGTCTAGGGGAAAAGAAAAGAAAGAAGGGGAATCGGGTAGTCAGCGCGAGGTGAAGGGTGAATTAAATGAAGTGACGTGCTTCGAGGGAACAAACACTAAAACGCAGTGCGGCAGAGGAGGGAAGGAAGGAGGCCATCGCGCGGCTAGGCTGGGCCGAAGGAAAAGAAGGAAAGAAAAAGAAAAACTAGGCCGCTGGGCTGGCCCAGTTCGATGAGGAGAAAAAAAGAAAAAGAAAGAAAAAAGGAAAAAGGAAAAGAGAAAAATAATTAGGTTAGAGCCAATTAAATTAATCTGAATATCTAGGATATTTAAAAATAATAATATTTAAATAAAATAATATTTAAATCCCTTTTTAGGCTGAATTAGAATTTTTAAAATATTTTTCATAAATTCCATTTTAATTAGCAAAACACCCTAATTTTCTCTAATCAAATTATTTATAAAATTATTATTAATTTGAAACTATTTTCTCCTTCTTATTTTAAATAAAATAATTTATTTAATTAATTTTCAAAATAAAATGCTTAATCAGCTAAAATACCCAAATTTTCTCCTAATAAAAATACTTATAAATTTCTTCTTGATTTGCCCTAATTAATTTCCTTTTATTTTAATAAAAATAATTAATTTAATTAATTTTCATAATAAAACCTCATTTAAATATAACTTTTAAAATTAGAAAATTTTGGGGCATTTCATTGTTTCACACCTTTTGATGGGGAAACCCTCAACATAATTCTATTCCTTAGCTCAAAACCATCCCTATGACACCTTTGATATGAGTATCTCTTCTCACAACTCTACATTGCTCTCATCCTATCTTAGATCAAATGAATGTGTTGAGTCATCTTCTCAATCATCTTTAGTCTAAGTACCATAGTCTCACTGATGTCTCTTTAATACAAGAGTATTTGGCACTTGTGTCCATATAGTGCGTCAAAGGGTATCATCCCTATGCTAGCATGATAGTTGTTATTGTATGAAAACTCAACCAAATGTGAAAAATCTTCCTAACTACCCCAAAATTCCAAAACACAAGCCCACAACATATCCTTGAGTTTCTAAATCATCCTATTAGTTTTCCCTCCATAGTTAGGTGGAAGGTGGTAGTCATCCTCAATCTTATGTCTATAGCCTTTAGAAACTTCCCCTAGAAGTGTAAAGGATTATTTAATCCCAATTAAAGACCATATCAGTAGGTGTACCGTGCCTACTCACCAAAAACCTTATATAAGCTTCAGTCAACTAATCTATACTCCAAGCAGACTTCATTAGCATAAATAATGTTGACTTAGTGAACCTATCAATGATCATCCACTACAAATCCTTGGTAGCACATTCACAAAATTCATTTAGATGGAGTCTCATTTCTACATTGGAATGTCCAAGGGCTAAACTAACCCTACATGCCTTTAGTGATAAATCTTAACCTTTTAGAAGGTTAAACATCTTGACACAAACTACGCAACCTCTCACTTCATGCAAGGCCACCAGTATATCCTCTTAAGCTCCTTATAAAGCTTATCCCCTCATAAATAGATGAAATACAGAGTACAATGACCCTCCTCTAATATCTGGTGCTTTAGATTAGTGCAACTTTAAAGTACACACCAATAAACTTTGTAGCGAAAGATACTATTCTCGTGAATCTAAAATCCCTCAACTCAGGTATCTAAAATATTTTTTTGAATCCTCTCAAGCTTAACATCTTAAGGATGTCCCTCTTTGATCTCATCAAAAACCACTAATGAAATCATCAAGCCACTCATTTAGACCTCTAAGTTACTATGATGGATAATCTCCATCCCCATCTCACTAAGCTCCTTCAACAACCGACTAGCCACCACGATCTCACTTAGAGAGTGTTACGTCTTTCTACTCAAGACATCTGCAATGATTTTGGCCTTACCCTCACAGTAGGTCATCTTAATATCTTAGTCCTTCACCAACTCTAACCATCTCTTATACTTTATATTCAACTCATTTTGAGTTAATATATACTTGAGGCTCTTATAGTCGGTGAAGAATTTGCACTAAGTCCTATACAAATAATGCCTCCAATGCTAACAAATCCTTATTTAGCTTATGAAATCCACAAAAATATATAGAGTAGGCCTTCTGCACTAAAGATTACAGTGTATCCGAAGATAAAACCTTCATCTTAGGTCTAGACTTATATTTTGAGTAGAAGATCTTAACACTCTGTTGTCCCCGCAATACGAATCTATCCTATGCACAATCTATCATAGAATGGTATCTCCCCAACATATCCATTCCTAGAATAACATCAAAGTACTGAAGGTCCATATCAACTAAGTCTACTAGGAAGTCGACTCCACCTATCTCTAAGTCTATGTCTAAGTAGAGTCCAGTACATTCCAATCTATCCTTAGAAGGTAACATTAAATATGTAGATATGCTAATAGATAGAGATAGTGCCAATTTAGCAATAAAAACATTAGAAATAGATGAGAGAGATGCTTTTGATTGAAACAACACATAAGTTAGTAATGAAAGGATGGAGAACATACCCATGAACATATCCAACTGTCATCAGCCTCTACTTGGATGATCAAATTCACATGCCTACATGACTATCCTCCCTGGTATCCTTAATGATACCCTTTAGGACCCTGAGTTTTTTCTCCTCCCTGAGGAAATAGGTAAGACTCTTGCAGCCTCCCCTTATGCTCCTTAGGTTGTCTACTGGCTGGGATAGGTTCCTTTTGTTATTGTTGCTGCTGGTAGGCCTGTTGCTGAGGTATTAATGGTCCCTACTACTGACACTAGCCCTAGGGGTGCTGACACTCAAAAGATTAGTGAACCAATTAACCATATGATCTCCACTGAATAAGAGTGCCCTGATAGCTATAGAAATGATACATCAAGCTCCTCAACTATCTCGCAAATCTGGTAGGTCCACTCATCTGCCCTTAATGATGGAATTGACCACTCTGAGATTGGATCTGACCCCGTTGTTGGAATCCTGACTTTCTATCTCCCAAAACTGTATATTACCTCCTAAGCCCTGTGTCTTCAGCTTCTTCTATTCCATAATGGAAGCTTGTTCTTGTACCAGAGTAGTGATAACACACACCTGAACATATAGCGTGGCCATGTCTTAACAAGCCACGACACCCATCATCCTCCAGATGCTAAAATGGAGCCCCTATTTAAACTGATAAATCATTGTTGACTCACTAGATACAATCCCAGGCATAAACTATAATAACTTGGTAAATGAGGCATGGTACTACATCATAATCATGCTCCCATGAGTTAGCTACATGGAATCCTTCAACTTTTCCCTTTTAAGATTCTTGAGGTAAAACTTAGTACAAATTCCTTCCTTCAAGTCCTCCTAAAGTATCGGCAATGCTCCCTATGTAGGACCATCAACCAGCCAGGTGTCAGTAGCTCCTTAAAGGAAGAAGGCTGCAATGATCGCCTTCCAATTAGGTGGGCAATCCATACCCTTATATGTCCTATCCATGTCATAGATCCATCTTTTTGGGATAAGTGGATCCTCATCACCAGTATAGGTCAAGGTATGATGTCCCATAACCCTCCAGAGCCAATACTCTTCGATACCCTCCTGTGGGAAATGTAGAGGTGGTGGCAATGACTATGGATGAGGTAGTGGTGGACTTAGGACAAACCCAATGAATGCCTCGAAGGTCTCTTACAAGTGACTAATATAATTGTTGAGTCCATGGTGATTTAGATGCAAGATAGGAAAGAGTTAGAGAAATATTCCTATCTTACTAACACATGATACACACAATGTTTTTAGTTGCATGTGTTGATTGATAAGAAAGCATGTTAACTTATGTGTCATGTGTAGAAATAATTTTTAAGGAAGGAGTTTTGTTGTTAATAATAATGTTAAGAGTATATGTATGATATGATATGCTAATATGACCATTTGGTGCATGAGTAATGTTAATATGAGCCCTACGAGTGTCTTGGTAATTTTTGCATGTGTAAAAGGTGTGGCCTAAATATGTGTACGATAGGTGATAATATGTGTTAATGATAATTATTAATAATTGGTGGAGTTTGATGATGGGTATGGAGCATGAACGTTAATATTTTATGAAGTGAGGGTATTTTGATAAAAGTGGCATAATAAGGGAAACATGGTAAATTACAAGAGTAAAGGGGGTAAAATTGTAAATGGATAAGTAAGAATGTCAATTTAGTAATTTTACATGAAAAGGGAATACCGTGGTAATTTTTGGGTGTAAGAAAGTATTTTGGTGAATTAAATATAATGAAAAGGGTATTATGGTAATTTTGGAAAGTAAAAGGGGTAAAATAGAAATTTAATATAGTATAAGGATAAAATGGTAATTTAATAAGGTAGAAGAACAAAATGGTAATTTGGTGTAAAGGAAGGGTACTTTGGTAAAGAAAGGGTAAAATGGTAATTTAGTATAAAGAAAGGGAATTTTGGTAATTTATAGAAGGGTAAAATGGTAATTTAATAAAGTAAAAGGATAAAATGGTAAATTAGTATAAAGGAAGAGTAAAATGTTAAATTAATAAAGTAGGAGGGTAAAATGGTAAATTAGTGTAAAAGAAGGTTATTTTTGTAATTTGTAGAAAGAGGGGGAAAATGGTAAATATAATAATAAAGAGGGGCAAAATTGTAATTATAATAATGGAGAAGGATAATTTGGTAATTTAACCAATTAAAAGGGCAATTTGGTAATCTAACCAACCAAATAGGAAACCTAACAAGTGTAACAAATATGAAGGGTGATTGGTGACTAAATGAGCTTAAGGGCAATTTGGTAATATAGATAAGTATAAAGGGTAATACGGTAATCTAACCCACTAGAAAGGTAAATTGGTAACTTAACAAGTATAAGGGGTAAAGTTGATAACCTAACACGAGTAAGGGGCAATTTGGTAATTATGCAACATGGAGGGTAATATGGTAATTTGGTAAGTAAAGGGGGATGACTTAATAATTTTACAAGTAAGGGGCATTTTGTTCTATTTTAGAAATGATAGGGGTAAATTAGTAGCATGTATTTAACATATCAACGGATTAATGGAGTTTCATAATAAGGCTTAAATAACATTGAATAGCAACATAAGGGTATTTGACAAATTAGGAAATATTACAAGAACATAGCCTAACTTGGGATTGGATGGATATTTAAAGTTGGGGTATGATTTCATTCTTATATTCATGAAGGAGGTGCTTAATGATTAATCAGACATTGTATTGGGTGTTGGGTGTGAATTAAATGGCATGTTAGGGTTATATGTGCTATGATCCTTCGATGTGAACTAACCAAACTCTAAGACCATAATGTGATTATGATATGATAACCCCTATGGCATGTGGATAAATAGAAACAAATCCTAAATTGGAATTGGATGAGATAATGATGGCCTTAGTGATTCCTTTAGATTATCATGGATAATCATATGAATAAGCATCACTTAATGATATCAGAAATAAAGGGAAGTAAAAAAGTATGTGGTTGTCATGCTTCTTATGGTCACCTTAATTAAGCCACAAATAATTAAAGTGGAAGACTATAAGATGAGAATAGTGGCTCTTTAGGGGTCGCTATCCTAAAAACTTGGTTTAGCCCAAGATTATTTTGGTATATGTTGGTGTACCTTAATGCCCCAACCAGACTCTACATCTTACTCTATCTAGCTCTACGGACCTATTTAGGAGTTATGCATACTTGTAGATTAGGTTTCTTTGTCAGTAAGGTACTATATAGCTTGTATGCACCAATATAACTAGGGTACCTTTGTGTCCCTAGGTTGATGGTTGAACGGTACCGAGTAGCTTATATGTACCAGTATGACCTTTGTACCTTTGCGTCTCCAGGTTCTTAATCTTCCCCTTAAGGTAAATAAATAGAACTATTGTGATAATTAAAAGGAAAAATACTAATTATGTAAAGTGAAAGGCGATTGAGTCAAGCCTAGATGGATTATATCATGTGTACCGGTTCACCGGTTAAAATAGAGGCTTAGGAGCACTTTGTTCTGGAAGATGTATATGTTTTTGGTCCATCGGCTATAATAGTGGGGGTCCTAAGCTCAATAAACCAAGTCTTAGATGTGAATAAATCTTGAAAAAAATACTAAACACTTACGGTAGAACACTATGTGAGTCGGGGCCAGACCGATCTACTAGCAATAATAGTGGCTAGGAGCATTCTGCCCTAGAGATCGGTCTACTGGCGAATAATAGTGGTTAGGTGCAAGTTGTCCTGTATGTATTTGATCCACTGGCTATAATAGTGGGGTTCATGCACTCACATAGATATAATTCGAGAGTTGATGATTGAATAATGATATTCATCAATGGCTTAAGGTCTAAAAAGTATTGATTCTCTTTATGATCTATTGATATGACCTAATTTGGCTTCATTGCTTATCCCTGCTTGGGTAAGTGATGGCTTTGTAAGTACATGATTTTGTTTTATGCATTTCTTATTACATGAATTGCTGCTTGGTTGACTAGTCTGTATGTTATCATTCCATATAGTTTTTGTATTATGTATTGCATGTGGTTCTGCCTTTTGGTCTAGTTTAAAGGGTTATTCAGTACCATAGTACTGGAGGGTTCTATTTGCGGGCCCCCGCCTATTCAATTGGCAATATCCCTTGTAGGCTCGTTGCAGGTGCTATTCAAGTGGGCATCGAGTAAGAGCTTAAGGATGATCAGGGAATAATTCAGCATTTTCCCTATTAACTTGTATTCTTTATTAAAATGATCTTTCTTATTGTATCCACTAGTAGTGGGTTTTATTCTTGTAAAGTGTTTATCATGCTACTCTGATTTAAATAAAGTCTAATTTGATGAAACTGTAGTTTAATCTTTTAGCCTTAGCACTTGGTATTGAAACAGTGGGAGAAAACCGGTCTGGTACTAAGTGTGGTGTTAATATCCCCAAAATTCGTAATTTTATTTTCTTTGCTTCCTCTATTCGCTTTAAATAAAATAAAATTTTTAAGTAGTGAATTTTGGGGGTGTTATATTAATATTTCCACCACTGAAGTTCGTGGTTTAGCCACTAGAAGGATGGAAGGGAGGATGATAGGGCTATAATATGAAGGCAAAAAATTAAGCAGGAAACACCATCAGAGAAAGAGGAGACACCACAAAATTCTAGATGATTTCATGGATGACTACAAGTGAAACAAGTTCTGTAACTTAGGAATTGGCATGGTGGTCATATGAGTGGTTGAAAAGCTTTCAAATGATAGACCAAGGCTGCGTAAAAACCAATAGGATTTATCGTATTCCAATACTAGATGGCCCATAGCGGCTGATTGATCAAATAAGGCCTTGAAGTGGCACCCATTTTCAGTGACTGGATGTGCTCCTCTTGGAAGATGTAAGTCATCTTTGATTCAGAATTTTATAGACTTTTCATCATTATAAAAGGAAGACTTAAGGGATTCCCACACCGATCAAGAGGTGGTGCACCCAAGCACTTTAAAAATGGCTTCTTCACTGAGAGAGGAGACGAGATGACTCTTGACACTTTAGTCATGTTGTTGCCATAACTAAATTTTAGGATTGGGAGTTTTGGATCCACTCTCGCTAGTGGTGGAAGACTACGAAGAGTTAGAGCCATCAACATACCCAATGAGGTTTTGGCAAACAAGGAATGAGATAATTTGATTCTTCCATAAGAGATGATTGGAAGAAGTGAGGCAAATCTTGATCATATGAATCATCATTGCAAATGGCAAGGTGTTAGGGTTAGGGGATGAAGTTTCTGTGATGGAGAAGAAGAGAGAGGCAGAATAAATTTAGAAGGATTAGAGTTCTGATACCATGTAAAGTTGTATGAAAGTCACCATAATTTGGGTGATATTCCATATTCCTATTTATAGGTACAATGTTTACAACAGTAATTACAAAAGAAAGAATTACAATGAATACAAAATTAATAATAGAGAAAATTTAGTAGCTAAAATCTTAAGACAAGGTCAAGATGTCTTAACAAATCCCTATCTTCATTAGTGTCTTCACTAATTATTCTATCTACCAAACTGTTTTACAACCTCTCTAAGGTGAAGCTAATAGATATTGCATTAAAAAGAAAATAATAAAGAGACACGATCTATCATGGTTGGCCTAAAGCTCATGTCCACGGACCATAACGAATGCCTTAAAATTTATTATGAATCCTGAAAGATTATAATCTCTTAAAAGGGATTAAAAAACTTTCAACACTTTTATTTGTGTGGAACTCTCCTATGAACTTCAGATCAAGAGAGTTCGCAGATCCAGAGAGGAAGAGTGGAATTCCAGAACAATATTGGAATACATCATAGAGAATGATCGGTCGTGTTTGATTACAATAGAGCATCATTAACTGTAGCTATTACAAAGTAATATTTTACCAAATAGTAGATCTATGATGAAGAATTACATTTATCTTGGAGCTGCAGTTGGTTGTGGTTTACAAAGTACTTACATGATCAATTATGAAGTGACAACTTGTCTTGTATTCTGATAGCCTTTGGGATATCTCTATGATTGTTAAATAATGAGACCATTGATGAGGTGCCTCTAGGATAAGTGACTAGTAGGATGATAGATACTAGGGGCGGGGGCTTTGCTTGTGTTGCACTGAGTATGAAACTTGTTTCTTGTGACTCAAT
>JBDNDU010000320.1:0-21535 GCA_039764185.1 Tamarix austromongolica | reverse complement strand
ATTAAGATTGTAGATGTAACTCACTAAATGCATGAAAAGTAGAAAATATAGTCAGTCTCTAAGATGTAAAGATTATTCACATGCTAAAATAATATAAATAATTATCTTTTAGCATTTTTATGACAAATTTCTCATAATAGTGTTATTTAGTACAGAATTGAATAAAATGGTAAAATTAGGGTTTGTGGGCATTTTGGTCATTTCAACTTAATACACTTTTTGTCAATAATTGGACATGACTGTAGTGTTTACCTCAATAATTGGAAATAAAGGAAAATAATTAATTATGAAATAAAAATTTTTGTGCAATATGTGATATCTGTGGTCATCCTATAAAATGCTAATACTTAAAGTGGAAGACCTCAAGTTTGAGAATGGTTGCTCTCTAGGGGTAGCTAACCTAGAGATGAGGTAGGAGCCCTCGGCTTGTTTGGTTCACCGGTGTGTTGTTTTGCCTTGGTAAGGCCCTAATCTACTTTATAGGTTACCTACGAACCCTATACAGGGTATCAATATTTAAGGATTAAGTGACTTAGGTGCGGAGGGCACTGTGTCATCTTGTGCACCAGTATGACTAGAGTGTTGGTATGCCTTTGGGTTGGATGGTTGGAAGGGTACCGTGATGATTTGTGCACCAATATTATTGGTGTAACTTTATATCTCTGGGTTATTATTGTATCCCCTCGAGTAATTAAAAATAGAAAATAATCATTGTGTAAGAATATTGATGGGTTTTCTATGTTACTATGTCGGTAGCTGTCGTTGTGCGCTATATGTTTTGGAATGTGGTTCTGTAGTTATCTTAGTGCTCTACCTTGGTATTTGGAATTGATATGGATTTGTTGATTCAGTAGTTACCCTAGTTCCCTACCTCAATATTCGGATTCATTTAACTATATTAGTTGTGGCTATTTTTTTTATCGCATGATTTTCTTGATGTACCTATGCTAAGTTTATTTGTATATGTGCATCATGTGGCCTTACATGTTGGGGTTGGTGTAATGGTCTACTCAATATCATAGTACTAAAAGGTTTTATTTTATGGCCCTCCTACCTATTCAATTGGCAGTGATGACCTTGCAGGAGTACTTTGAGGGTTTGATTTGATGGCTTCTTATAGATGGTTAAGATTTAGGACTATCTAGTGTTCACTTCTATATCTTTTGATCCGAATTCGTACGTTATAAAATTTTTTTTAAGTAATTTTTTAGCATTAGCACTAGTATGAGAATGGTAGGGGATGCCAAACTTATACTGAGTGTGGTGCTAACATCTATTATTTTGTAATTAAAGCTTCCGCCAAAAATAATATTTTTAAATAGCAAATTAGGGGGTGTTGCAAGTTTATCTAAGCTTTTGGTTTTAAAATCCTCCATTTCGTTTTTAAAAACTTTCATTTTTAAATATTTTGAAACCTGGATTAGTCTTGTGAGGAAGTGTGGTATATGTTTGGGTTCGGCCTTAGAATTTTTTGTGGTAACCTTTTGGCCTATTATGTGATTAATTTGTGTAGTACTTTTCTAGATAACCTTATGGTGTTATAATTGCTATGTGATTATCTTGAAGTGTGTATTGAACCTTTACTTACCCCCATCCTAGAGCATCATGACTCAAAGTCTAAGACTTTCCCATAAAGAGGAGCTTTTGATCGCTACGGCTGAGAGGGATTTACATCACCCACCGCCTCTACCACCATTTCATATACCTATCCACATTCCTAAACCGGCTCCACAGGAGGATTGGTTGTAAAGGACACGGTCACACGCACCACCGACATTTATGGGTAGTGAGGACCCATTAGCTTTGGAGCATTAGATTCGAGAATTTGAGAAAATATTTGAAGCTTCAGAGTGCCCACTTGAGAAGAAGGTGAATGTAGCTGCAAAGTTTCTGAAGGCTTATGTCGATGAGTGGTGCCGTAGTCGGCAAGTGCTAGGTGCACCCATTGAGACTTGGGAGCATATGCTACAGAGGATGAGAGCTCGTTTTTGTTTGATCGGTGGTAGGATGGGATAGTATGTCGGGGCAGATGAGGAGATGAAGATGCATTGATTTGAGATGGATTTGAATACTCGCATCTAAGAGTTACTCTTGAGTTCTTCTTTCTCCACCCTCTTTAACATGTTTGAGAAGGTGACTAAGACCGTGAAGGTTATTTAGATCAGGGTTAGTGAGACCTCAAGGAGCAAGAGGAAGTCAAAGGTTCCAGACAACGATCGTAGGATTCAGTCTCGGACAGAGGGTTAACACCAAGGCAATCGAGTTGGTTTCCTTAGCGGAGGAGGATAACGTCAGATTAGGCATTACCATTGCAAGCATTGTGGATGAGACCACCCAGGGAGAACTTGTGAGGGACAACTAGTATAGTGCTACAATTGTGGAAATCATGGTCATAGGAATTTTGAGTGTTTCCAGACAACTAGAGATTGAGTTCAAATGATACACATGCAGCCATGAAGGTCAGTTACCTTCCAACAACAGCAAGCGCAAAGAACTCCATAGCCAATGCAAAGGATCCCACAACCAGCAGGCAGCTCGCATAGTAGAGATAGTAAGGGCAAGGCTCTAAGCCATTGTCCACCACCACAAGGAAGTGTTATGGGTCAGGGATCCAACACTAGGAGTGCCCAAAAAGATCCAACATTTGGAGCAATCCACATTATCAGTTGATCAGAGGTAGATGCTTAGGCCTGGGGTCTGGAAAACCCACCTCCTAGTGTTTTTACCATCCTTGCTTTAACTGCTTGAGTTGTGAACTTTAATGTGCTACATGTTGGATTGTTCTTAAGATGATTACTATAGTGTAGTTCTATAGGGGTAGTGACCCTAATGTATTATGTGGGCCTTATGTGCTTAATCTGTGTAGTGTGGTGTAGACCTCAAGGATGAAGTCCCTTTTTAAGGGGGTAGTGATATAATATGCCAAATTTTAGCTAACCTAATCCCATATAAATTATATCTTAATCCAATTCTAATCTCAAGAAAATTTTATTTTTAGCCTTACCCTAATTCTTTCATCCTAAAATCTTAACCTAATCCTAATCTTTGACCTGAAAAATTTATAATTCTTAACCTAATCGTAATCTCGGTTGATTTATATATTTAATTTTACCAAATTTATTTAATCAAAATGTAATATAAATCTTAACCCCCAAACTTTTCCTTTCGTTTCTTTATTCTTTTCCTTTTCCTTTCTCCTATGCCATTTTTTCCTATGCCATTTTTTCTTATGGTGTGAGAGTTTTTTTTTCCTTTCTTCCTCTTCCACTTTCAACCATCTCCTTATCTCCGTTGAAAATTTTACCCATCTTCCCTGCCATTCCTCGTGCCCCTACTCTTCTTCTCCTCTACCAATCATCATCATCGTCATCCGCTGCATTTCTCTCTTATGCACACCTCCCTCTCCTCTTCCATTATTCATCATTCACGCTACCTCAAATATATATATACACTACTTTTTGAATCAGTATCTCCCTCATTTCATTTGCCTCCATTTTTTTTCAACCATCACTTGCCCCACACCACCCCCTTTTCTTTATTTCTTTCTTCTTCTTCTTCTCCCTTTTCCCTATCTCTATTCCATTAAAATAGCACTGCCACTCCACCATCACCCGCGCAACAAACAACCACCTAGCCACCACCATTTTCCCCTTCAAACGATAAGCACCACCACCCCATTAGTGCCCCTAGTTGTTGTTGCCATTGCCTCCCCACACAACTTCTTCTTTCTCTCCACGTTGCGTTATCTTTTCATATTCATTGAGGTACACGCCCGTCCGCCCTCACATGGCCCAACCGTGCCCTTTCACAAGTTTTCATGCATGCTTGTGCACCCTCGAATGCCCCAATTGTGCCTCTTTCACGTGACACATACACACAACCCTTGCTTAGTCGTGCACTTCTCTTATTTTTTTTCATCTCACACACTTGTGCGCCTTATGCATAGCCATCCCATGAGTGTTTGACCTTCTCGACCTATCTACCCTCCGTACGCCTGTACTTTGCTAGTGCTTGATAGATGAGATTTATTGATTATTTTCATGTCTAAAAATATCATTTATCCCTCATTTATTCTACTAGATTTAATCTTTTCGTCGAGTTTTCCTCCTTTGAATAAATTTTACAGGAAAGAAAAGAATTGAAGAAATTCAAGGAGAAATCAATAACAAGAAGAAATCAAGTAGAGAACACATCAAGAAATGCCGAATCAAGGAGAGAAAAGTTGGAAAGGGAACAAACATATCAAGAGAAGCTAAGCTGAAACTTTCAAAGGAATTGAGTGGAAGAGTCAAAAACACGGGGGTCCCATGTTTCCATAACACGGACCGTGTTATTTATCCCGAGTATCGGTCTATAAATCCTTGTCAGCAGAGCAGTTAGAAGAAAACACGGGGGTCTCGTGTTTCATAAACACGGACTGTGTTTTTGATTAAAAACGTGTAACTGCCACGCGACTTGTTCCTGATAAAATTTGATATGAAAACAGAGTTCGGGAGATGGAGAGAAAAAGGATCGAACGTATTTTTCTTCCTTTATTCCTTTAGAACATACATGTAATGCACAATTCCAATATTTGATCTTCTTGAATTCTATTGATGATTTGACATTCTCCACTTCAATTGATAAGTTTCTCTATTCCTTTGTAAATTTCTGTATCTTCATTTTGCAGAATCTAATTAGTTTTTGTGTAATTTTACTTGTGATCATTTCATTATTATCTAATTGTGGAAGTAATAGAATTTGTGAATGTGTTATTGTCATTAATTTTTAATATTTTTGTATAATTGTATGAATTGTGAATATGCAGAAATTTGAGTAATTAGAACATGGTAGGGTGAATTGAAGATGGAATCATGACTTAATTATCATTTCATAATTTAAATGTTTGATTCTACATGAGGTTTAATTGAATTAATGGTTTGAATTGAATGATTTCATATCATAGATTAAGATTCTTGAACTGATTAGATGGATCACCTATTTGGTTTAGGACTTATTCTTTGCTAAGACAATGAAATTAACCCGTAATTGTTAATTAATTTGTCTATAGTAGCAAGAAGACCATTAATTCGTGCAATTGCATGATCCGAGCTTTTGTGATTATGATTGTAGTTGGCTGCTTCCCGTTCATAATGCTACCATTAATTGAATCTAGTGTTCGTAACCTAGGTTATTAATTGGGTGCAAAAATAAATTGAGAGCATATTCAATTTATTAAGGTTGAGAGGAAGTATAGAAATTGTTATTCTGAATTTCTTAAGTCAACATTAAACTATTTAGAATCACTCTTTTTATGTGAATGTATGGCATTTTAATTCCATCACCAATTCAATCCTCCCCTAATTGTCAATTCGTGATTAAAGACTTAGTATAATCGAATTTAGTTTAGGAATCAATGAAATTGTACAAACGGGGTTATAACATCAATAGCAAAATTAGTGATTAAAACGTCATTCCTTGTGGGTTCGACTCCTTCTTGCCATATACTACGTATTTGGGGATTAGGATTTATTTGTTAAATTTGTTGTGCATACGACAGTGCATCAATGCTTCGCCCGTGATAGTCCTTCATCCAACCTTTTTGCTATGATCCATGCCATTTCCATTTCCTGGTTATTATCTAACCTTTTTTTCACATTTAATTTTAGTTAATTTTGGATTATTTCTATATTATATTATATGATAATATGTGTGTTGGTTGTGTTAATGTAAGGAGTTAGAATAAATTGAATAGAGACTAAATGGGTGAATCTTGCTTTTTCTTTAACTTAGATACGAGGAAAACCGTACCCTTCTAACTATGATGTGAGATCATGTGATAACACATAAAGTTTGGTATGTGCTTAGGGTATGATTGATGCCTCGTTTTCAAAGTAAT
The DNA here is from genome assembly GCA_039764185.1 of Tamarix austromongolica. Taxonomy (NCBI): domain Eukaryota; kingdom Viridiplantae; phylum Streptophyta; class Magnoliopsida; order Caryophyllales; family Tamaricaceae; genus Tamarix; species Tamarix austromongolica. The sequence goes on along the minus strand of JBDNDU010000320.1, from coordinate 15,657 downwards.
ATATGTATGAATTATATGTTGGAATTTTTATGATGGAAATGCAAGTGTTATGATTAGGCATGAACGTAAATAGTATAAAATTAAATAATTATCATTTGTTTGACGTATTATTTGATCGATAATATACGCACATGTGTTTTTTTTGAATGATTTACATATACATGCCTAAGGTTTTGTTAGATTTTCAAACCCTGCAACATTATAATGTAATTTACCATGATAAGTGTGCCATGATTATATCTACATGGTAACTAGTGTTGAAGTAAATAGTATAAAGCATGCACGCTTGATTAGGGTTAGTAAATAGTAATAGTTATTCACATGTTCTAGAGTTGAGGTGTTTCCTTACCTGCACCAAGATGTTAATTTCCCTATTGAATGACATATTATGCTATAAATGTATACGTGTGAGTTTCATGGAATATATGTTACATTAGAAATGCATGATTGATGTTGTAGAAGTAACTCACTAAATGTATAAAAAGTGAAAAATATAGTTAGTCGCTAAGTCATAAATATTAATCACATGCTAAAATATTATAAATATTATCTTTTAGCATTTTCATGACAAATTGCTCATAATAATGTTTTTTGGTATGAAATTGAATAAAATGGTAAAATTAGGGTTTGTGGACATTTTGGTCATTTCAACTTAATACACCTTTTGTAAATAATTGGGCATAACCTTAGGGTTTACCTTAATAATTGGAAATAAAGAAAAATGGTTAAGTATGAATTGGAAATTTATGTGCAATGTGTGATATTTGTGGTATTCCTATAAAATACTAATACTTAAAGTGGAAGACCTCAAATTAGGGAATGGTTTCTCTTTTGGGGTAGCTACCCTAGAGATGAGGTAGGAGTCCTTGGTTTGTTTGGTTCACTGGTGTGTCATTGTGCCCTAGTAAGGCCCTAGTCTATTCTATAGGTGACCTATAGACCCTATAAGAGGTATCAATATTTAAGGATTAGGTGACCTAGGTGTAGAGGGTACTATGTCACCTTGTGCACTAGTATGACTAGAGTATTGTTATGCCTTTGGGTTTGATGGTTGGGAGGGTACCTTGGTGCTATGTGCATCGATATGATCAGAGTACTTTTATATCTCTGGGTTGTTATTGTAACCCCTCAAGTAATTAAAAATGGAAAATAGTCATTATGTAAGAATATTAATGGGTTGTTCTAAATTACTATTTTTGTTGTGCACTACATGTTTCATATGTGTTTCAGTAGTTGCCTTAGCGCTCTACCTTGATAATTAGAATTTATATAGATTTGTTGATTTGGTTTTTGCCTAAGTTCCCTAACTCGGTATTCGGATTCCTCTAACTAAATCAGTTGTGGCTATAATTTGTTTTTATCAGATGATTTTCTTGATGTACATATGCTACGTTTATATGTATATGTGCCTCATCTATCCTTACATGTTGGGGTTGGTGTAATGGTTTACTCAGTATCGTAGTACTGACAAGTTCCATTTCACTATCCCTTACCTATTCAATGGGCAGTGATGACCTTGTAGGAGTACTTTGATGGCTTCTAATAGAAGGTTGAGAGTTAAGATTATCCGGTGTTTGTACCGACATCTTTTGATCCGAATATTCCTTGGACTCTCATATCCCTTGTTATTTCTCCTTTTATTATATTGTAACTGATTTGCCTGATCTTTTTGTATTTATTAGGACAAAGTTAATTTATAATGAAATCACTATGTCATTCTTACGTTTTAAACTTTATTTTCAGTAAAGTAATGTTTTAGCTCTACCATTTAGTATGAGAATGGTAGGGGATGCCAGACTTATACTAAACGTAGCGGTAAATCCCATTATTTTGTAATTATTGCTTCCACCAAAAATAATATTTTTAAGTAGCAAATTTGGGAGTGTTACAATAAGTGACGCTGTTCCCCTCATTACAACGTCAACAAGTTCCCTTTCCTACCCCTCTCTCCGTGACTTTGTGTTGTTGTTCCTTGTCGTATTGTTGCCTCGCTTAGCTTCCTTTGCTTGGTTATTTTCTAACCCTCTTTCTTAAGTGTTTTTAATTAATTTTATTTATTTTTTTGTTGTATTAGATGATAATATATGTGTTGATTGTGTTGATGAAAGGAGTTTGAAGAGTTTGAATGAAGATTAGTTAGGTGAATCTTGAGTTATTTCTTTGCTTGGATAAGAGCTAAATGCACCCTTCTACTAAGATATGAAATCATGTGGTGATACATTATAACACCCCCAAAAATTACCAATGAAAAAAAAATTAATACTTTAAATCATACACCATAAGAGGGGACATTACCGTAGTAATTGGTATAATTTTGGCCTCAAGCCATCGTCGTACCAACTACAAGTCTTATCAGAAATAGAAGCAACCAAAATAAACACAGCAAAAAAAATAAAAGCATTTCATAACATAATAAGGATTAAATGTTGATACCAAGAAAATGCTGATATACAAAACATTTTTCAATTGAAATGAAACATTAATCTAGAAATTGAAAAGGGAACATATCCAGATGACACTCTCTCTAGGCCCTAACCTTGGGATTCTACATCATCACTCTACCCCTACCATGTCATCATACGCAACAAATTCATCTAAGATATCATCAATCACCTGCATAGACTCAGGAGGGGACACTGCTCATGGAATAAGCAGCACCCATGAAAGGGGTGATTAGTATGCTACGTACTAAGTAAGGTAACAATATAGTCAAGTAGGAATATAGCAATTTATGATATTGCAGCAAGACATAAAGGTACATAAGAAGGATATAGTAGCTCATTTGTTACTATCTGAACTCAAGCTATTGGTTCAGGGACCCCACTATTCTCACCGTTGGACAAGTAATGCAATACAATCTAGGGTAGCATGCTCGTGACCATTATTTTCACCAGTGGAGTGGTAATTATAACACAATCCAGGGTAGAACGCTCTTGATCACCATTATTCTCAATGGTGTATCAGTAAACATAATACACATGGTCCCGAGCCACATGGTATTCTGCTGTAAGTAATTAGTGTCTTTCCATATATGATTATTATCCAAGGGTTTCATTACTTGAGTTCATGGCCCCCACTATTCTCACCGATGGATCAGTAAATATAATATAATCTAGAGCAAAACACTCTTCACCTCTATTCTCATCGGTGAACGGGTAAATATAATACACAGGGGCCCGACTCAAGTGATCTTATACTTTAAGTGATTAGTGTCTTATTCGTGTCTTATCTGTTCAGATATCACACACACATCCATGCACAAACCATTTAAGACTCATGGCATATTACCAACCCGGGCCAAACCTAGCTCCATGGATAAACCTAATTTCCTAAGACCAAGGTACCCTCACCCCCTAATGATCTCTTGAGTCCTAAAATTATAAAACACCCCAAGCATGCCATTAGAACCCTTTTACTCACGAGTTATAGCCCTTTTCCCCCATTTCTCACATGTGATAACAATTGGCCCCTTGGGTTACCCCTCGAAACCCTTGGGTTGTCCCAAATGGGCCCAACCCTTCCTCCACTACTTATTTAGGCCTAAAATCTCACAACCATACATATGCTACCAAGACCATCCATCCTCTAAGGTTCTATAGCCTAACTCTTCCATTTTTCATATGCGATAACAACCTCCCTAAACGACCCCTCTCAAAACCCTAATCTCTTTTTTGTGTTTGTATCCACTTCTACATATCCCACCTAACCATTTGACTTGCCACTCGCTCCCCACAAATCATACCCAACACCTTAGTTCAGAGGCATAACCTAACTACCCCACCTCCCAGATAATGACCTACCATTAGGGTTTTGAACCCCCGAAACCCTAATTTTCAACCCCTTAGTACTTTCCCATCTCCTAGCATCCAAAGACTCCCTTATGTTTGCCAAAATACCCAACAAAAGCATCATCTTCCCCCTTAACCTCCCTTTAGAACCATCTCTCCCTTAGACACCCCCATACATAACCACATTAAGTTTGACTCACCCTATGCATAGTTAACCCTATTTATACAATATTTACCCTAATCCCCATTTATAATTATCATACTTATTATTCAATATTTATCCAAGGGATATTTGGCTAAATTTTTTCCCTTAGGTTTCTTCATATGCCATCTCCCATAAGATTGACCCCAAATGCCCCTTAGCCTCCAAACCTTACCTAAGCCTCATAGCCTAAAGTACACAAATTTCTCAACAATGCTCAAGACATGCAGTACCACATAATAAAAATTTACAACATCATATACACCAAACAATCAAAATCACACATACTCTTACCTTAGGTCCTTGCAAGCCAAGATGCACAACAACCTTAGAACACACACACACACACACACATATAATCACACAACATAATCACATAAGCACAAAAACCCTATCTATAATTGTATCCTTACCAAAATGGCTCTAGTCTTGAAGCAGTAAAACCCTACGCCTCCTCTCCTGTGGACACTGGTACAGTACTTAAAATGGGAATGCCCAAACAAGGCTAATTTATCCATTTTCTACCTCTTTCTTTTTTTTCCTTTACTTAATCAAAATAATAATTATGATGATGGCGATGATGATGATGACGTTGACGATGACGATGATGATGATGATGATGATGATGATGATGATGATGATGATGATGATGAGTTTAAGTAAAAGAAGCTAAAAAAGGATGAGGAGGGGAGTGGTGTGACAAGAATAAGCAAGAGAAGTGGAGGGTAGCACTACGGTGGCAGCGATGCAAGGTAGAGGTAGCTTTTAGTAGGGAAAAGAGTGGGGCTTAGTTCTTTGGGGTTGTGGGTGAGGTGGGCTAGTGGCAGGGGAGGTGGTTCATGGCGACGGGGATGATGACCATGGTGGTGTAGCCAAGAGATAGGGAGGATATGAAGGGGGGAATTGAGGGGAAAAGGTGGTGGAGAGGGTTGGCTACACAGGGTGGGCACCTATGTAGGAGGTGGAAGTGTGGAGGTGGCGTAGAGGGAGGGAAATGGGCTGGTGGTCGGTTGCTCGAGGTGAGGGGCTCAGTAGGTATAGGAGAATGTAGGGAAGGAATAGGAGTGGAGTTGGGGCGGTGACGTGGACTGGTTGTGACAGTGGTAGCTACAAAAGGTAGGGGCTAGGGAGCATGTAGGTATGGATGGACGAGAGAGAAAGAGAGGAGAGGTAGAGCTGGGGGTATTTATAGGCAGTGGGGAAGGATAAGCACAAGAGGGTAAAGGGACAAGGGTGGTCGGTTGTTGTGCAGCCTACGGTGGCAGAGGGAGGACGTGCAAGCCTGGATGCAGGGGTTGAAGGGGTGTAAGACATGCAGGGGGCTACAAGGACATGCCAATGTGCATGCTCTGCATGGCTAGAAAGGGAAAGGGGGAGGGGAGGTTGGATGGGTGTAGTGGGGGTTGGTGCAAAAATCGAAATGGGGAGGGGTGCGAGTAGGGTCACAGACAAAAGATAGGGGATGGGGAGAGAAAGGGAAAAGGAAAAGGAGGAAAAAAAAGGAGGGAGAGATAATGAAAAAAGAAAATAAGGCAGGCGACTGGGCCATCGCCCATGGAGAAAGAAGACAGAGGGCTTTTGGGCCAGTCGAAGGGGGAAAGAAAGGATAGGAGAGGAGAGAGTGATGGGCCGCTGTAGTGCAACCCAGACGAGGGGAAAAGAAGAAAAAGAAAGAAAGAAAGAAAGAAAGAAAGAAAGAAAGAAAGAAAGAAAGAAAGAAAGAAAGAAAGAAGAAGAAGAAGAAGAAGAAGAAGAAGAAGAAGAAGAAGAAGAAGAAGAAGAAGAAGAAGAAGAAGAAGAAGAAGAAGAAGAAGAAGAAGAAGAAGAAGAAGAAGAAGAAGAAGAAGAAGAAGAAGAAGAAGAAGAAGAAGAAGAAGAAGAAGAAGAAGGAGGAGGAGGAGGAGGAGGAGGAGGAGGAGGAGGAAATAAAAGGAAAAGAAAAGAAAGGAGGAGAAAAAAAGAAGAAAAAAAAGGAAGAGGAGATGGTGGGATTTTAGGGTAGTTTGGGAAATTAATAAAATAACTAAAAATTACTAAATTTACTTATAATTTATTTTAGGCTAGGTAATTAAAATAAGGCTTCCAAATAACAAAATTCTAAATCTCCTATTGTTGTTGTTGTTGTTGTTGTTGTTGTTAGTATTATTATATATCTATATTTTATTTCATTTAATATTTTATTATTCTATTATTTATTCTTAGGAAAAAATTTTGAGGTATTACACACATAAAGGTTGATATGTTGCTTAGAGTATGATTTATGCATGCATTTTTTGAAGGAATATATGTATGCACTATACGCCAAAAGTTTTAAGATAGGTACACAAGTGTTATGAACATGTGTGAACGTAAAAGTATGATATTAAATAATTAACATGTATTCAACATATTATTTGAAATGAGATATATGCATGTGTATTATGTTGAGTGGTTATCATATGCATGTATTGGGTTTTTTTAGGGTTTATGATCTTATCAAGATTATGATGTAAATGCCATGGTAAGTCTTCCATGGTTATCATTGCATAGTAGGTATGGTTGATATAAATAGCATAAAAGTATGCAAGCGTAATTAGGATTAGAATACGATAATAATTATTCGTATGATCTAGTAATAGAAATACTTCTTGCATATGCTATGATGTAAATTGCCATTTTTAAATATCATAGTATGCTATAAATATGTATGCACGTGTTGTATGGAATATATAACATATTAGAAATACAGGATTAGGGTTTGTATGTGTAAGTTTCTAAATGCATGGTGGAAAATATATTCAATCGCTAAACCGTATTGACTACCTTTATGCTAAAATATTGTGAATTATTATCTTTTAACATTTTTTTTGACAAATTCTCATAATAGTAATGTTTGGTACGAAATTTGGATAATCATCGAGAAGTTAGGGTTTCAAGGGCATTGTGGTCATTTTCGACCTAATGGGTCTAATGTGAATAATTGGACATAAGATGGCCTTGAACTTTTAATATGTTGATCTTAGTGTTGACTTTGACCTTGAATGGGATCATTGTCCTAAGGGTTAACTTGAATAATTGAAAATAAAAAAAATGGTTATGTATGAAAATGAGAATTGTTATACAATATGTGATATTTGTGATCACACCATAAATTGTTAATACTTAAAGTGTAACACCCCCAAATTTATGAACCAAAATTTTTTATTTAAATAATTAATTATAGAAGCTAAAATAGAAAAACATAAGGTGTCACTACCACACTTGGTACAAGTATGGTTTCCTCTTCCATCCTCATACCAAGTGCTAAGGCTAAAAAAATATTACACTTAAATTGATAACACAATTATAAAAATCAGAGTAAAGAATGTCAAAACAAAGTAACATTATTCCAAATAAAATGAATTGTCAGTGATTGCAAAATTCAGTGAAAAAAATACATTAAAATATAAGAGTACAAAATCATCTGGATCAAAATATACCGAGCAAGACAGCAGATAGCCCTACTCTTAACTCAAACACTAACCTTTAACTGATTTCACAAGTTGAACAACAAAGACCACTACCCATTAAATAAGTAGGGCCCATGAACAAGAACCCTTCATTACAAAGGTACTAAGTAACTCAACAAACCTAATATGAAAAGACAACATGGAATGCACAAAGGGTATCACAACAATATATGGTATAAACATTAAAGTATTCATACGATGATAGAAATATGATAATCATATCAGATATACAATAACAACCAAGATACATATTGCTCATACTTGTTCATGTAAAACATAATAAAACTTACCAACCATGCATACAAGAGATGCTATCTAAAATAATGATTAGAATCAATCTAAATACAACAATCATAACCTTCATAATATACCTCATGTGTCAATATCAAACCAATAATATCCATAATACCACAAATCGAGCTCAAAGGCATAATACCAATAAAATCCATCAAATCACAAATAGGGCTCAAAGGCATGATATCAATAAAATCTATAATACCACAGGTAGGTGCAAAAGCTACTACCAAACCACAGGCAGACACAAAGACTACTACCAAACTGTAGGTAGGCGCGAAGGCTGCTATCGAACCAATCCAATAATCATTTAAATCCAATAATAATCATTTGCATCCAATAATATTCATTTCCATTTTTATTTACTCAAGGGGGGATCATATCAAATCTAAAAACACTAAGGTGCTCTGATCATACTGGCGCACCAAGGAAACACGGAATCCTACTAATTATCAACCCAAGGACACTAAGGTACCCTAGTCGATGTAGTCGCACTAGCACATGAAAATAACATAATACCCTACCGATAAGGACACTTAATCCATAAGTATGCATACCCTATATTATATCCATAAAGTTAAACAGAGTAAGATATAGGGCCTGGTTGGGGCACTAAGGCACACAAACAAAATCCATAATCAACCGTGGCCTAAACCTTATCTTTAAAGTAGCAAATCCTAAAGAACTATCATTTTTTATCTTGAGGCCTTTCACTTTAAATATTAGTATTTTATTAAGGTGACCACAGAATCACATATTAATGGCATAGATCCAATTTTCACACTTAACCATATCATTTCCAAACATTTGAGACAACCATAATCAATGTTAATACCAAGTTCAATCATTAAAAATACACTAAGGCCATCCTAGATTAAATTATTATCATTTAGGAACTTTAGGCTAAAATGACCAAAATGCCCTTGAGGCAAAAATATCTACATTATCATCCATTTTAAATACTAATTCCATTTTATTTATTAACTAGTCAAGAAAATACTAAAATAAAATAATTAAATCATTAAATCATTTAACATGCAAATAAATTATAAGATACACCAAATGACCATTTTGCCATTATACATGATTGACACTTAAAACCCTGGCATGCGTTACTAGAATATCAAATCATATTTCCACATGTTCAACAATAAATAATACATATTAGGCATGCTTATAAGAATAATTATCATAATACATGAAAAATGACCAAAATACCCCTAGGACATATGATGATGATGATGATGATAATAATAATAATAATAATAAGCATCATCATCATCATCATAATAATCATAATCATGCTGAAATATGTGTTTCTAAACTATCAAATCACACATCTCCATACTAAAAAATAATTGACACATAAAAAGTATTCATATCAGTTTAAATATCATAATATGCTCAAATGACCAAATTGCCCCTAGGGCGCACGATAATAATATTTATGTTAAAAATACTTTTAGGTTTGCTCAACCTATCATATTAGACACACATGATATATATAATTTATTCCCATCATTTATCTCATTTTAACATACATTTTGTACACATGATAATTTTCACAAGTTAACATACTTTATTTTACCAAATCATATACTATCATTATTAGACAAATAATCACAATGTGATAAATATAATTAATACACGGTTTATGAATCAAAACCTAAATGTGTTATCATGGAATATCTGAAACTTTTAGTAGAGTATAGGGATTACAATGTAACAAAAATACTTAACACGATTTATGCATCAAAGGCTAAGTATGTTATTATGCTATATATAAACATTTTAGTAGAGTATATGGATTACAATGTAACAAACATACTTAACACAATTTATACATCAAAAACTAAATGTCCTATCTGAACACAATTATGTATATGATTAACTTGTTAAGAAAGTACATGAGGGAGATATAGCTGGTCATTTTGGTGTTCATAAGACTATGGAAATATTACAATAAAATTTTTACTGGCCATGAATGATAAAATTAGTACAAGCTATTATTGGAATATGTGTAACTTTTCAAAGGAGTAAGAGTTTCTTCCATAAAGATTTGTATACTTATTTACCTGTTCCTAATCAACTATGGGAGGGGGTTAGTATGAACTTTATCTTAGGGTTATCAAGGACATGAAGAGGGAAGAATTCTATTATGGTGTTGGTAGATATATTTTCTAACATGACACGTTTTATTCCTTGTAATAAAACTGATAATGCAACACATGTGGCAGATTTATATATTTAAGAAAATAGTAAGATTACATGGTATTCCCAAAAATATACTATCGGATAGAGATGTGAAAATGTTAAGTTACTTTTGGAAGCTAATTTAGGATATGTTAGGCACTAAGTTATTGTTTAGTACATCTCATCATTCACAAATAAATGGTCAATCCAAAGTGACTAATAAGACCTTGGAAACTTTACTACAAGGATTAGTTAATAAAAGTACAAAGGATTGAGATATAAAACTTACACATGCTTAATTTATATGCAATAAGAGTCCTTTTTGTACACCTCAATTGAGTCCATTTGAAGTTGTTTATGGAGTTAATCCTTATTTTCCTATTGATATTTTGTCATTAAAAAAAGGTCATATCAAGAACTATGATGCTAAAGAAAGAATTGAATTATAGTTAAGAAACTTCATGGATAAATAAAGAATAATATTGAGAAATCTAATGCTAAATACCAAAACCACATTACTACGAAAACGGGAAATAATAACGGGACATTAATAACAGTAGTTCGAAAACCATTGTCAAACGCGTGAAAATTAATGGGCGGGAGAGTTTTGATAATGGTTCTAGTTAAAAACCGTTATTAAAAAGGCAACGTTAAAATTTGGACGGATGTCTTAATAACGGTTTTATGTAAACCGTTATTAAAAGAGGATTTAATAACGTTTCATATTAGAACCGTTGTCAAAAGTCAGAAGCTTTTAATGACGGTTCCTGGAAAAACCGTTATTAAAAGATGTTTTAATAACGGTTCTCTCAGGAACCGTTATTAAATCCTCTTTTTAATAACGGTTCTCTCAAGAACCGTTATTAAAACCCCAAAATCAAACTTCTCATTTTGTTTTAAAACCCCAAAATTTCGCTCAGTTCTGTTTCGTGCCAAAGTTTTCAAACCCTCGCACCTTCGTTCTCTTGCTCTCCTTCTCCTTGCAAACCCTCGCACCACCACACCGTGCACCACCACACCAGCTCCTCTCAAGTAAAGGAAACCCTCGCACCGCCATTGTCGGCTACGCATGTGTGTGCTGTCATTGTTCCGAAGCTAGCTAGCACTTGCACCTTCATCCTCCGTCGTGTTTGAAGCCCTTGCCTCTCTCAACATTCTAACCGTCGTGTTTGTAGCTAGCTCAGTTTATGTATGTGTTTGTTCTTCCTCTCGTAACTTTTTATCTACTTATATATGTATATATATATATATATATATATATATATATATATATAAATGCATGCATGTTGCTACAGAGTTTCGTTTGTTTGTTATTGAAAGATTGTGGTTTGTCGTTCGAAAATGTGTTGGCTGAAAATTTTGCTGTGTTGAACTTGTTGCGGTATTGTTATATATTAACAAATGCATGTGTTGGCCGAGACCTTTACATATTATTGTTGTATTTGTTTGTATGGAGAATATAGATTCAACATTATTGTTGGGTACTATGGATCAGAAATATAATATATTTAGAGAAATAAAATCACTAAAATTAACACCATTCAACATATTAGTAAGTAATAAACAAAAGAGAAGACATTATTACTGTAAACTTTGGAGGGTCATAACTTTTTCATGGGACCTCGGATTTAGGTGATATAGGAGGCTATTTTGGGTATTTTTTTCGAGATCTACAACGTGGAAAATTGGCGGAGCCGGTTTAGGCAATCTGGGATCCCAAAAAGGCCATTTTGGCCTCTAAATTGAGGGTTTTTTTGTTACATACAAGTGATACAGCCTTGAGGGTATATTTTTAGGGCCTTTTTTACAAATTGAACATTTAATTTAGACTATCCTGAAAACCTTTTTCACATTCTAGGGTATGATGGTGTTATATAACCTCTTAGTTAAAGTGGTAATACATGTTGCCTACCTTTGTATTTTTTATATAGAATTTATTCTAGAAACAACCATTATATATCTACCCCCTTGTATTATTTTGTATGTAGGGTAATACATGTTTTCAGTTATTTTAGTTTTTACTTTTATCAGAATTGTTTTTCCTCTATTGTTTATCTCTTTATCCAGCCATCCATCTATTTAGCCTCATTGGGTATCTTACCATGGTTACTAAGATATTGAGGCAAGATAGTGTAACATATTCAAATTTAAAGACTTATTAGTTCTTACTGTAATTATGCCAATTCTGTGTAATTATGGATGAGATAAGAGCTTTAGGTACCTCCAAAGAGCTACTGGAACCAGATCTTCGAGACAAAGGAACTTAGATGATGATGATGAAATTGAAGTTTTTAAGGGTTCAAGTGAAGAAGACGAGCAATGGATCTTATAGTCCAGAATAGATTGGTCAACATAGATCCAAGCCATGAATCATGACATATATATTTTCACCGATAACTATGCATGAGGCCAGCAATATAATGTTGATGAAATTGATGAAGTTAGAGACCAATGGGCCAAGTGCACTCATTCATTCGGTATTAGGTAGCGATCTATATATTCTACATGCATTTTTAGGTTTGTATTTCGTCTACATCTTTCGGTCTTCCAGCCTAGATCTGTGAACTCTTTACTTTCGGTGTAGAGCTACCAAGTTGTGGTATGCCCACTAATTTTTATTCCTAAGTATAGTTGGTGTATTGAGACATGCATACCAATTATAGATTGATTAAAATTATGGTGTGATTGTAGATTTGGTATGAATTGATGTTGTTTTACATTGCAAATTTGGTAATTGTTTGAACATACAACTGTGTATGTGGGCAGGAACAAAACAGAAAAATGCTAAAAAAACATATAGTTTTAATAACGATTTTGTTTAAGAACCGTTATTAAAACTTCGGTTTTAATAACGGTTTCTCATAGAACCGTTATTAAAACTATATGTTTTAATAACGGTTTTGTTTAAGAACCATTATTAAACCTTTGGTTTTAATAACGGTTTTTAAGTAAAAACCGTTATTAAATCTGAAGTTTACGCACATATTCACGGGTTTTTGTGTATTTTTCATGACGGTTATGAACCGTTATTAAAGATTTAATAACGGGCGATTCAATAACGGTTGAAAACCGTTATTAAAATCCCTTTCCGTGGTAGTGCCAAGCGAACAAAAATAGAATTACAGAAATATTTTCACTATGAGACTTAGTATGGTTACACTTAATAAAAGAGATATTTCCAAACTTTATAAAAAATAAAATAATGCCAGGAAAAGATGGACCATTTAAAATCTTAAAAAATTTGGAAGTAATGCTTGTGAATTAGAATTACCACAATTCTATGGAGGAGTTTCTAGGACTTTCAAAGTTATAGTGATGCTAATTTGAAGATAAATTCTTATTTACAATGATAGAATGATGTAGGAACATATCAATCTCATTCTTCTCATATGAAAGGTCAAGAGCTAGTATATTTGGAGATGGTACTAATTGTTCTTAAAAATATTGAACATCTTCATAATAACCCTAATAATATTGTATTAAGTAATTTTTGCAGGTATTATATATGTTTTCAAGAAGAAGACTTTACTAATGATATCTAGTGTACAAGATAACAACAATACAAGGGTTACAAAGTTGCATGGAAGACAAAGCTACAAGACGTGAAAGTTTATCACTTGATTATTTAATATATAATTAGCTTTGATATTTTATGTAAACTTTGTAATTACAAATTGTAAATCACTTGATATTTTATGTCTTGTCATTATAATTGTAAATCATTATATATACCATATGGCCGTGTGTTAGTTTAACTTTTTATTACTTAGGTTGGTTGATTGTGGCTTAATTAATGGAGGTTAAGCTTGGCCTCATATTTGTGTGTGTGTGTGTGTGTGTGTGTGTGTGTGTGTGTGTGTATATATATATATACTTGTATATTTAGTAGAAGGCAAGAAAATTAAGGAATGAAATGAAAGAAAATTGAGCCAAGACTCTTTGTAGCTTTAAGCTTCCTTCCTCTTCAAGTAATTTTAATCTTGAGTGAGTTTAAGAATTATTCTATAGAAAAATTAGTGTCTTCTCTTTAAAAATCTTTTGATAATGGAGAAGATCAAAAACTTCCAATTGTGTATTGAGTTGAAGATATTCACAATTTCGAAATCTTTTCCATCTTGATCGACATTCTTCTTCAATAATTCAAGGAAAAAAGTCCTCTATTGTGAAAGATAATTTATCCATTATCTTACACATCATATACTCTTATTGGAAGTGCGTTGTTTATTTAAAATATATCGTAACAAATCATCACATAAATGTGCTAATATTAAGAGAGAGGGATTTGACTTCTAATACCAAAAAGTTAGTAGTTATCAATAGATGAAATATTGTCCGATATTGTTTATTTAAAATAATATAATATGGTAATCAGCAACAATTTTATTTGTCTTTTTTAATGATTATTGGCACTTCGTAGTCCACAGTCTGTAGTTGGATCAAGTGCAATGCGACTATGTGATGTGATAGCTTTTCTTTATGAAATAATAATAATAATAATAATAAAGGATAGGAAACGTAACTAGTTTTCCTTCAGCTTTTCTGTGATCTCTCTCTCAGTTACTCGTTTTTTATTCTGTACCCTCTGCCTTCCTCCTCTTCCTATTTGTTTTGTTTCTGGCCTATTTTCATCTCATTGGAAATACGATGTTCCTCCGTTCAATTGAACAACCACACTGGAGTATTGTTTGAAAAGTGAAAATGGTGAAGTAAACGGTCGGTCCAATTCTCACTATTTTTTTTCCCCTTGATTCTATCTTTAATTTATTGTTCGATCTACCCTCTATTTGAGCTAGGTTTCGATTTGCTGTGTTCATTCCCAATTTCGTTTTGACGGGGATGAAATTGAGTTTCGTCTTGGTTTTGATTTGTTAATGCCCAGATTTATTTTGATGCAGTTCTTCTTTTTCATCAATCGTTTACTTATTTGTTTTTGAAATTAATGGTTCAAATTACCGAAATGAACTGCGGGTTTTGATTTCTTTGTTATGGAGAGCATGGAATGTGATTTTTCATTCCGACGCCATTTATTTATGTAGTAGTTAGTATGATCTGCCTGATTCAATGCTTAAAGCTATGTTTATTTTCCCCCGGTTTTGATGATGGATCATAACCTCTAATTCTCCTTTGAATTCCTTTTTTCTCTCAGTCAAATTAGTTTTACGGGCATCGTTTCTTTTTTCTTCTGCTCGATGAAGGGGTTGCATTTCAATTTTTCCCTGCTTGGAGAACTTGTATGCTTCCTGTACCTTAAAAAGAAAGTAGGGAAATTGCTGGCATTTTCTGGTTTTCTGGGATTTTTTTTTTTTTTGTGTCAGCAAAACCAAAACTGTGAGGCATCATACCAAATTTTTCATATTTGTTTAGCGAGCGTGTGATATCCCATAACGAACATGTGTAGCTTAATTATTTATATCATTAGAGATGACTATTACCTTAGCAAAACTTTCAATCTGACGTATAAATATTGAGGTTTTGCGATCTGATTAATTTTAAAATGTGCCCAATGTCCATTAAATATCTGTACCATGGAGTTTGAAAAGATGATTAGCCATACTTGGCATATAATTTTCATGTTTTTTTTGATAGATAGAATTGTTTGGAACATAAGATACAGAACTGAGAACAGAATATCATGAGGGCCTAACACGTGTCCCTACAAAAGATGCGACAAAGAAGTTTTATTTTAACAGAG
>JBDNDU010000319.1:0-21576 GCA_039764185.1 Tamarix austromongolica | reverse complement strand
AACTTTCATGGTATTTCACTCTAAATATTTAGGTATCTTTTACAGGGCATTACACAATTAGTGGTTTGGCTTTGTTGAGCAGACAATCCCCGAGCTATAATAGCCTGTGGAGCCATAACAGACTGACAGAATGCTCCTGACCATTATATATTACCTGGGGTTTCCGTCTCTAGGGCACCCCCGACACCGGTAGGCAACTATTATTCAAGACTTAAATAATTAGTTTATCCGGACTATAACTTGGTCTTTATTTATCTGTAATAATTGTATGGTGCTTATGTGATCATACTTGTGTTATATGCCTTTGTGTGTTGGCCTTAGATGCATGGTTACCTTACTCAGTACGTAGCGTACTGACCACCCGTTTCATGAGTGTTGCTCATTCCCATGAGCAGAAGGCCCCTTTGAGTTTGTATAGGTAGGTGATGCTATTTTCGACTCATTCGATGCTTACGAGGCATCGGGTAAGGCTGATAGTTGAGCTTAGACTTAGATTAGGGACCGAGAGCGACATGGGCAAATTTCCCTTTTATGTTCATTTTTTTTGTATCTATTTATTCAAACTTGTTTTATCGTACTATAGCTTTTATTCCCTTTGAGGAATTTTAATTATGTACTTTTGGATTATAAACTCTCTTCCACGTACTCTGATTTCTGTCTTTGAACGTTCAATGCTTTTATGAATTCATGATTTAAGTTTGATTAATGTTGGATGGTAATCTTTCTTTATCCTTGTTGTTAGTACGAGACTGGCCGGGGGCCAACTTGTACTGATCACGATGGTAACATCCCCGAAATTCACAAGTTTTGATTTACTTGCTTTCGTTGAATCTTCTAATAAAATGAAAAATTTCAATAGTAAATTTTGGGGGTGTTACAGTCTATTTTGATTTTAATATTGTAAATTTGTTTTCGATTATAACTTCTTCGTGTGATTGTGATATTGTTTTGGAGTTATATTTTATTAATGAAGATACATTATTTTAAATTATAAAATTCCTTTCAATTAGTAAAACCATTTTAATAAATTTTATCCATATAAAATATTTTATCTTTAAGTTTAGTTATTTTTACAATGTCGATAAGATATTTGAAATTTTATAATGGTGTTCACAACTTATTTATATCTAGAATTAACTTTCTTCCATTTCCCCTCATTTTGGGATATGGTTATGGTGGACCTTTGTTTGGAAATATTTTAAATTAATTAAATTCATTTAAAGTTTAAAAAACCATTTTTTGGATGTATTTTAATTATTATTGTGAAATTTTATCATATTTAAAATAGTGTTATGATTTATTTTAAATAAAAATATTTTATCATAAAAGTCTTTTATTTTTCTCTGAAATGTTGCTTGTACTTGTACATTTTTACTAGACTATTTATGTCAGTTTTACTTTATGTGATAATGTATTTTAATTAATATATTTTCTTGATATTTTGTATTGTAACAAAAAACTATCAGCACTGATAACCCCTTCCCTATTTTCTTTCCTTATTTTCTTTTTCTCATTCATTTTCTACCTAAATTAACCCCTTCTCCCGCTCTCTCTTCTCCTATTTCCCTCGATTTGCCCTTACCACCACGCTACAACGCTGCTAGCAACCAACCACACTATTATCACACCACACCACCATTCCATCTGCTCGTCCTCCTCATCATTGACGCTAGAAATAGTAGCATGAACCATTAAGAGCTCTATATCACGGGGTGACTTCTTCCAGTACTTAAGCCTTTTTCATGTGACACTTAGAAGCACGACTCCTTTAATGTTCACTAAGTTAGTCTTTCCAATACTAAGGTTATTACCAATACTTCGAGGACGAGTAAGAACACTAATACTTGGATAACGTTGGGAAACTTATAGAGTATGGGAGGAGAGAGAGAGTATGTGTGAAGAGAACTCTTTATTGATGAGAGAATAGAGAGCTTACAACTTAGATGATGGTGGGAGAAAATGAGGTAATCATCTATTTATAGTTGAGACCTCCTCCCTTTTTCCCCTTTGGTGTAATGTTCTAGATCTTTTGCAACCCTTAGATATTTCTAGAGATCTTTCTAGATTACATGATATTTTGGAATACTCTTCTAGACTCCTTCATGATCATTCTAACCTTTAGGATTCTAGATAGTTATACACCTTTCTAAGATATCTCTAGACATTTACACAAAGATTCACACCTTTCTTAACACTTCTACACAATTCTATTAGAGCCTACACAATTCTAAAATATTCTAGAACCTTCCGGACAAAAATTGAAAAAAGTAAATGATCTATGACATCCACATTCTCATCACTTCCGTCTTCCAATGTAACAACCATCACCAGTGACATCATATGCCAACTCCAACATCATTCCTCGTTTATCGTCATCAATCTACACCAAAATTGGAACATTCAATAATGCACCACGCTAACAACAATAGTGCGACACTAGTCCCACTACATAGGGTAGCAGCACACCACCAGCTTGGCACCACCAGTCAACCATCGTGAAGTCTATCTGACCACTAGCAAGTGGTCCTTGATATCAAGCAGTGTTCTAGTGGTCCTTACCTACTTCAATTTTTAGCATTTCGTATGGTATATTTCCAAACTTATCCTTTTTTTTCTAAATTAGTTTGTGTGATTTGGCTTCAATTAGGCCAAATTAGTTATTAGAATTTGATTATATATGTAACACCCTAAAATTTTGTAACCTTTTGCTTTCGGGTGTTTAGTATTTTATTCAAAACTAACCTTTAAATATTGGCCTAATTATTTAATTAATAGCATTTGCGTTATAATCTAAATAATTTCCTAAACATTCTTCCTGACTATTCTTACCTTTTATTCCCTATTAAACCCATCCTAAACCAAAATTATTTTCCCCCGATTATTTTCATACCCGATATCCTAACCCAGCCAAATTAAACCTAAAACTAAAATAAAAAATAAACCTTTCTTTTACCCTAACACTTTACCACACCTCTATTCTCCTACCCTTAAGTGCCCCAAATACCCCCTCAAACATTCTGCTCATCTACCCACCCATTCTCATGATTTGCCTATACCTCTCATCCCTCACTCTCTACTGAACCATATTCCTCTCCCACTTACGTGAAACTACACACACACCTACAACTCCCAACCTTATTTGTATATACATGAGCATCCCCTCCTATCTGCATGCATACACATAGTGCACACAAACACTCCCTCCTCTCTTATCCTTCTGTGAACAACTCCCTTCCACCCCAACCATCTTCATGCACCACCACCATTTCCCCTACGCGTGCGCACCACCACCGCCGGCCTCCCTTTCTTCTTTCTTTCTTCTTCTTCCCTACCACATGTCTCTTTTTATTTTCTTTATTTCTTCTCATTCATTGTGGCAGATTTTGCCGAATCCTTCCCCATCCCCTCAGCTCACTCTTTTGTAGCACCCCCAAGGCAACAAAAATTATTGGCGTTGATGCTAGTCAACCACACTAGCATATGCACCGCACCACCAACACTCAGTCGCGCGCTGCCAACTAGTTGTTCCTCAGATCCCAGCCCTCGACCATCAACCACTCACCACCCCTGACCCTTAACTAGAAACCCTACATCTTACCATTCCTAGCCACAACCATTGTCATCACCACCTGTCGCCCTACACTCTTTCTCCATTATTCTTCTACTTCTTCTTCCGCGTCTTCTTCTTCCACTTCCTCCTCCTTTTCTTCTTCTTCTTCTTCTTCTTCTTCTTCTTCTTCTTCTTCTTCTTCTTCTTCTTCTTCTTCTTCTTCTTCTTCTTATTCTTCTTCTTCTTCTTCTTCTTCTTCTTCTTCTTCTTCTTCTTCTTCTTCTTCTTCTTCTTCTTCTTCTTCTTCTTCTTCTTCTTCCTTGTCACCACAACCTTTCTTTTCTTCTCCTTTACTGCAGTAGACTTTGCCGATCCTCATCCATCCTCAACTATAAATATTACCACAAATCACCCCTAGGCAACGACAACTTATACTATTATTGCCCCTCCCCCTTTGACGCCCTCTACCATAGTCATCCTTCCCTCCTTCCTATATCTTCCATCACTACCAGCTACCACCCCTTTCAACCCTCCTATTCCAGCTGAACCAATCCCCCATCACCTCCCTCATTAATAGCTCCCTACACCACCTCTTGTTGTAGTCATTGCCCTCCTATACTAGCCCACTGAGCCACTACCATCACCATTACCATCATCACCACTAACCCCCGCCACTGCCACCATCTCCCCCTACCTTACCCAGCTAGCCAACCAGCTCCACCTTCTCCCTTCACGTGTGCATGGCTCAAGCTGCATGTGAATCATGAGTTTGTGTTGGTTTTTAAGTTAAGCTTGGTATTATATATATATAAGGGTATTTTGATAATTTTAGAAATGAATACTTTATTATTATAATTATCATTCTATGTGTTAAAATATTAATTTATTATTATGGTATTACTTTTTTAGGTACGAAAGTTGATTAGACGGATCTCGTAGTATTTAGTAGGATACTGTTGTTTTTGCATTTTTAATGGAATTCGAGTAACTGTCATACTCTATTAAAATGTTAAAATTTGCATGATAGCACATTAGGGTTGTTGTTTCAAAATATGTTAAGCATGAATTGTTAAATTATAATTATTTGTAATACCTTGAAAATATGCAAAAATTGCATGTTATTATTTGTAAAATATTTTAGAGACAAAAGTATGGTAAAAATGATCCTTCATGAATATATATGATGCATAATTAAAAAATGATAGGATGAGTATCCTTAAATCCACTTATGGAATATTAATCATGGATGAGTGCCCTAAGGACAATTTGATCATTTTATCTATATTATGATGTTTACCATGACCAACATATTTAATGTGTATTGTATGCTATAAGCATGAGATTACATGATCATGGATGTATTAAATACACATTCTAGGGTTCTATATGCAAAATCTATAATAAGGGCAAATTGGTCATCTGAATTTTCATAACAAACCTATAAATAAAGTGGATTTAATGATTAAATAGGATGTTAATATGGTAATTTTGACTTTAGGGGCATTTTGGTCATATTCGGCCTAATGCGCCCACAAGTGAATAATTGAGCCTAGAATGACCTTAGAATATTTTTATGAATGACCTTGGTAATAACCTTGAATATGGGTTTTCTATTTTTACATGTTCTCTCATCTTATATCATGCTATATTATTTGGTGAACTCATGCTTTTATGTCTTTCTAAAAGTTTCCTAGGATACCATGTCTAGTGTTTATGATTGTCTCATGTAAGTTGTGAATTTTTTATTATCTATGATTTACTTACTATGCCACATTATGTGACTTCGTGTGAGTATGCATTATGAATTCTCGTAAGATTCATTAACTTATATGCTTCCCACAACAACATGTTTCCACCACAAAAGCATGATTCTCTACCATTTCCTCATGTATTTTGCATGTCATGTTGTCACGTGTAATGACCTATGGCATTATTGATTTCTTATTATCATGTTTAAATTTGATCCATGATTAGTTGATATTATATGTTTTTTATGGATTATGCATTAGTCTATTATCATGTTTTCTTTTTTAAAAATCTCTTATGTTTTTCATCATCTTATATGAGAGCATGTCATTTGTGTCTTATAAATTATGTCATATACATGAATCTATGTGGGCATGTTATTGCTATGTGTTGAGTGTTGTTTACTCAGTACGCAATCGTACTAATGCTACGCTTGTGTAGGTGTTTGTGTGGAGGTACTCTAGCTTGGGTTTTGCTATTATTTTATCTTAGACTGAGAGTTAGAGCTACATAGAGTTTTGTCCTCTGAGGACTTCTATAATTTTTTGTAAATGTTTTGGAAGTTAATTTATTGTATTGAAAATTTAATTTGGCGTTGTAAATGACAATTTATATTTCTATTATTTGGTTAAAATTGTGGAACACAGGTTTTTGGTGATTTACTAATGTTGATTTTATAGGGTTTCCTACTAACTTTGTCAACAAGGTTTTGTTGGACATATTTTTAGCTGTGTACCAATCATGAGATAGATGATGGGCAGTCTTATGTTAGGTGTGGTGGCAACACTCCTCATTTCTCATGTTTTCCTCCCTTTTATTTCTATATAAATGAAACTTTTTGGAGTGAAAATGGGGGTGCTACAACTACTTGATCCTTACACATAGAACATTAAAATCCCCATGTTTGCAAATATGGCTTCTTATCGATTAACTATAATCACTAAGAGAGGGTGTAAATGGATCCTAGCTTGGTAGGCCCAATGTCATTGAGTTAAGATGAAGGTGAGCTCCCTCAGTCATTAGTCACCGATGCACCGAGGCTGCAGCCGTTGGAGAGTGTAAGTAGAGAAACTCATGGATGCACTTTTAGGGCCAAAAGAAATTATTGTAAATATTCTAAGCATGTTGCCAAAATATATTAATGATGCCTATGTGGGTGACCCTCTTTTGCTTTAGGCCATTAAGGTAGGATTCTGCATATGTCACTTTTTTTCTAATTTTTATCCTATAAATACTAGTTCTTAGATAATTGCTTGTGGTTTTGCCTTAGTGACACTCCACAAAAACTTAATATTGGCCACCAAAGTAATGCACCTCCATCATGAGTTAAAGGATAAAGATGTTAGGCTTTCCAGGTCTAAGGAGTAGGTTGAATTACTTAAAGGTCTCCTATGGACGAGAGACCTGGAGCTCGTTAGTGTTGTCGGTGGATCATAGAGCTAGAGAATGAGACATTAGTCAGGCTTATGAAGTTAGGAAATAACTGTTTAGGGAGTCCTCTGTAGATGTGCACAATTGTTCTCTATTTTAGTTGTTAACGAGGGACATTGAGGCCTTCGATGGTGGTGGAGGGATAGAAGGCAAGGGATTATCATCTTTGGGTGCCCTAGTTGCAATGCTAGCCACCTTCCCTTGTAGGATCAGTGATGCGAAGGTGTCGCAAGTGACTCTCCTTTCCCCAACTCCTAATACCTTTGAGCAACAACGTGAGGTCTTGGAAAGGGTAGAGATAGGATGTTCGTGTTTAGCTACCCCTATTCTGCTTGTGTATCTCCCTCCTTCAATTCTTTCAAGTCAAGGGAGGACAATCGTGTGTGATCATCAAGTCAGGCAGCTAGTAGATTCTTGAGCTTGTACCTCTCCATGCCAAGTATGGTAGTTTATTGTTTTATTTGTGTGCTTAGATTTATTACACTCTTTCTACTCAACTTAACATTCAAGCTTCAAATTTCGTAAGAGGAAAAGGCTTAAGTAGATCGTAATACCCTAATTTTTGGGTAATTAGTCTCCTAATCACTTCCTTAACCCCTAACTATTTCTCAAACATCTTACCTAAGCCCCTAAACCTCTGTTTTTACCTCTTTACCCTCCAAACCCTAACTTTGATTTAAGTCAACCAATGATCGACCAAGCAGTACCTTTAGTTGATTGGCCAACAATGTTCCAAACCCATTTGTCTAGGTCACCTCATGATCTCTACCAACCTTACGTGGTCAACCAAAGTTGGGCAATTATCATCATTCTTATTTTTCTTATTTTCTCTTGGCTCTAAATTAATTATTATGCTTAATGTTTTTATATATTTTGGTTCCTATATTAATTCCACACTTTCCCCTAAGTTTTCGTAATTATTAGGATTTTTTTTACCCATTTATAGGATGTTTTACTCCACCTAAATAGAGTTTTTGACCTTTTATGGTCATTATTGACCACAAAATCTGACCCCTTTGTCCCTTTTGACTTGATATTGGATCTTCTTACCAATAAACCAAGTGTTTATTCTTAATCAACTTCGATCATCTCTCACCTACACTATTACAAACTCTCACCCATGTCGGCCACTCTTATTACCCTCTTATCTGTAAGAAAACTTCCCCATTAAAATTTCCTACTTTCTCTCTTTACCTTGTCAACATTCATAATGGGACTCTCTTTTGACTTTCTTTTTAATCTCCCATTCTCACTCATGCTAATCACTTCTACCACCCTCTTGCTTACAATCAACCTTCCTTGTCATATTTCACTCTCCTCTCTTTTATCCTTGTTAATAATCATAAGAGGTTTTAATCCCCTTTCAGTTTCATTTTACAATCAGCCATTTTTCCATCTTCTCACCCTTTACTCATTCATCTCTCCTCTAGTTTTTTTCTTTCTTGAAATTGTGTCTTGATCTTCCATTGCCATTGACTACCAAAACCTCTTATCTTCTATCCTTTTCATTATGTTCACCCATCTACTTCTAGGGTATTGACATTTAAATGCTTGTTTTAAGCAAAGGATGGTGAAGTTTTATTCGAGCCCCATCCCTAAGATTAAATGTTCCTCTCCCTCCCTATCATATTTATTTTCTTTTCTATTGTAATCCTTGTGTTATTCTTCTACCTAAGTACATGTTATTTCCTATGTTTGGTGATAAAGGTGCAATATGAGGTAATAAGGAGTAATTTTCTAAGAGACGGAAGTAGTTTGGGCAAGGATGCATGACTCTGGAGTAGGGATTTTGACTATTAAATATTTTTTTTAAATACCATGTTAACATATTATATTTTGTAAACCCTAATTTTGGGTTCTTATAGTTTGTATTCATGTGTTATGCATGATTTTATATTAGTTATGTAATTAAAACATTTATGTAAAATATGTTATGTTAGACCATGCTAATAAATTAAAAGCATGATATCATAATTTTTTATTAAGCATGTTATTAAGTGTTATATCTTGTAGTTAAGATTTTTTGGTGAATATTATGTCAATACTTGATTTTCAACCTTTTGGTCCTTGGTGGGTTCAACCCTTTTAGGCTTGTTGGGCCTTAAGAGTGTCTCGATCTAAGGCCATTTTAGGTGTTTTTGGTGCTAATTTAATTTAATATAATCACATAATTGCGTGGTTAATATTATTTGAGAGTTGGTGTAAAATTTTGGTAAAGTTTGGTGAAGGTTGAATTTTATGAGAAATTATGCTAGAATCGGTTAAGGGGCATTATGGCCAAATCATTTTTTTTTGTGAAATTTAAGTGTATCATTGCATATCCTAAGGTTTTTATATTAAATTATATGTGTGTCTGTAATATGATATGATTTGGTTGAGTATATATCAAGTTATTTTAATAAGAAATTTTGAGGTATTTATATAACAGAGGTATTCTGGTGGTTATTTTGGGTTAAATCTAAAAACTTGAGGTTAAATGTATGTGTATTTAGGTTGCAATATGATAACTCTAATATGTGAATTGTTTAGGTTATTTGTGAGTATCAAAAGTGGTAATTGCTATAGGAATATGGTTAAAATGGCAACAACAACCCTAAGGGTATGGTCAGTATTTTTTTGTAAAATGTGAGAATTTAGTCTTGATTTTTGGATATGGTATTGAATATAATTTTTTTGGGGTATTATATTAAATTTGGAAAGTTGGTGAGCCATGTAGGTGAAGTTCTAAGTCGACTGTGAATTAGGGTTTTGTGACGACATTTTGGTATTTCCACTCGTGTAATGTCTCATATTGTGCTTGTTGTCTTTTCCTCATACCTTATCATCCATTTGTGTGGTTATAACATGATATATTTGATTAACCATAATATAATTATAACTTCTAAGTGTTTTCAATAACGACAAACGTTGGTATGAACTTCATGGTTTTGGGTAATACATGTAACAATGATAAACATCGTTTTATATGGTAATACAATGATGATAAGTCAAAGTGTCATAAGAATAAGTAAATAAATTGGTTCATTACTAAATGTTAAGTAAGCGGTTAATAAAACATTACTAATAAAGTGGAAGATCACGTAAGTTAATACTAAGTCATATCACTTATATTTATTTCATAGTTCCATTAGAACTAGAGTAAACCTATATTTACTCTATATTGTTCATTTCACTATTTCATAGAGGTATGCATACTTAAGGACTACGAGTCTAATTTTACAGAGTTCCCAATAGCGTTTTGCCTCAATAGGAGCTATATCACATAATCCATTTCATAGGACAATAATAGTAGTCAAGAGCATTCTGCTCTAGGAGTTTTATGCCATATTTTATTCCACTAGATATTAATAATGGCACTCAATTGTGCCATGCCTTGGGAGGAGTATTATGTCTTCCACCCATTCAACTAGTGAGGAATAGCAAGATCCCTAATCTCAATGTGACTAAGTAAATAGAATATTGTTATCACCTAAAAATGAACTTTAATATAATTTCACCCCTAGGTCATCTCATATAACGAGTAGCATGTGCATGTATAGGAACTCTATTCTCGTGTAACCTTATATGATATGCAAGCCTTATTTCTTTTGATGTGTATTATTACATAATTTAGTACACAGTGTATTGACCATCTTTTTTTATACATGTTGCTCGCTTCTACAAGCATATGCCACCTTGTTATGTAGGTATATGTTGATTTAATGCTCTTGATGTGATTCCACGTGGTAAGTGATTATTTGAGTTGGTATTAGTGTATGGTTATCCAAATCTCCCTCCCTCTCTCTCTCTCTCTCTCACACACACACACAACTTTTAGTTATCTATTTTCCGTTATATTTGTTATCTTTTCTTTGTATCGTAATCTTGTATCATCATGGGACTTGATCTAGGTATGAGTTTACTTTTTGTCCTGCATCCGACATACATTAGGTAGGGAGATTACCTTCTCTATGTTGGTTTTTGGCTTCTGTAAACTTAGTTTTGAAGAAAAAAAATAGTGCATAAATATAGGGGTGTTACATAAACATTTTCCAATGTAAGTTTTATGTGTGATTTCTCATTATAAACCATCCTTTAAAACAAACTAAAGGTTTAGATTTTGGAACAAAAGCTCTTATCACTTTTGTACTTGGCTTTGTTAGACTTTATGATTATTTGTTGTTTAGACGGTTGTAAGTTAGCCCTTGTTGTTCATGAAAGTGTTTGATTTTTTCCGTGATGTATTTCGATTCTCTCTTTTTTGGCACTTATGGCTCCTTGGTTCCCATAAAGGACCGTTTGTATAAGTTTTTTTTATTTCAAGCATGCACATCTCTGTTCCTTGGAATGATAATCGATAGATTACTAAAGTGGAGTAATTTAATGTTTGTTGTGGCTCGTTTCTTATGAAAAGTTGAGAATTCATTTTATTTCCCCAAAATGGAGGGAATTTAAATTTATAGGAGCGGTGATCATGTGGTGTCCCTTGGTTGGTTTGCAACTTAAAGGTTAGTTAGTATGGTCATTGTTTTTTATGCACGATGATATGAACAAGCAAGAAATTACTTTTTAGTCGTTACACGAGCCATGTGAGGCTTTATAAATAGTGGTGGTGTTTTACTTAGAGACTCACTACATTTCTTTGCCATGGTATTTGTCAGAGAAATTATGTTTGAATTATTTCTATTCTTTTCTTCTTGCCTCAAAAGCCATGGCCACTTCACCAAGCAATTCTAGCAACACAACATTCTATCATATGTAAAACATGTAGAATAGGTTGATTTTTGACAGTGAGTTAGATGGATTCCTAGAGTATGAATTGCATGTCAAAAGAAATGGGGCTAAAAGTTCTTGTGTTCCTTTAAGGCGTTTAACGAGAGTGCTGTTGAAAATAGGAAGTTTAAGCAACGAAGTCTTGGAGGGTCCTCCTGGCATCATTGAGGTGCACCTTGAAGTAGATATACTCTAGGAAAGCGTGGACAAAATTTAAATAGAACTAGTGGATTGCCATTAACACTTATTGGTGCTCAAATTATAGTAGAAATGAGAGTGCTTGTGGAGACAAGGGTCAGAATCCATGCTAAGGAGCTGACTATTCATAGATAAAGAAGAATTGCAAAGCCTATGAGTGTTAGGAGGTTGCATTAGGAGAACATGAAAAACTTGGAATAATTTCAATGCCTGCTAGGAGAAATGGAGCAAATACTAAAAGAGTTGTCTGCAAAATGATGTGAACACTGCAAGCTTGTGCACAACAACATAAACTATCAAAGACAACGGTTACTTATATAACCTACAACGCGTAACGTCCGTTATAAATGTATGCGATGTCTTTAATATAATTCAAAGACAATGGTTCCGGTCACCGTTGTTGAATTCCAAAGACAACGGTTAAATACCCGTTGTTGATTTTCAATATATCCGTTGTTGAATTACAACAACACCGGTTAGGTACCCGTTGTAAATATTCCATATATCCGTTGTTGAATAACAAACACAACGGTTAAACACCCGTTGTTAATATTAGAGATATCCGTTGTTGAATTCTAAAGACAACGGGTAAATACCCGTTGTTAATGTTATAGATACCCGTTGTCTAATGATAACGACAACGGTTAAACGCCCGTTGTTAATATTATCCATATCCGTTGTCTAATGATAACGACAACGGGTAAAAACCCATTGTTAATTTTATATAGATCCGTTGTTTAATAATAATGACAACGGTAAACACCCGTTGTTAATGTTCTATATATCCGTTGTCGAATAGTTTAGTTACCCGTTGCATTTATATTTCCAGAACGGGTAATAACCCGTTGTTAATATGAAATTTAATATTGGGTATATAACCGTTGTGGTTTTAGACATTACACGCTGTTTTATAACATCAACAACGGGTGCTTAACCGTTGTTGATGTTATATTCAAAACCCGCTATATATACGTTTGTATTTTCAACCTGAACATGCTTTGTACGCAATCGGTTTCATTCAACCTGACCTGCTTTATACGCAATCGGTTATATATAACATGAACGTGCTTTATTATATCCAAAACCATCTATATACAATCCATACTATATCCAAAACATGTTATCTTCACAATCAATTATATACAACCTAAACTTGATATATAGATATATAAAATAAGACTACACATAAATCACAATTTCATGTGCTGGTAGATCCTTAACCACACAAAGTTGTTCCATCTTTTGAACCTGAATCCAGCAATAGTTTCACCACCTATGTTTCTCAGCATATAACAGTGTTCTATGATGGGGAAGAATGTCAAGTCCATGCCCCAAATCCCAACCTGCTCAAAATTATCTGCAAGGAAATAAAACCCAAGTGAGGAAAATTGTGATAAATTGGTTGTTGTTCTAAGCATACATCAAGAGCCCTTATCCAAGGTAAAATTTATTCAAGCATTCAACATCTTGAATCAACAAGGGTCCTGAGGCATTTAATCAACACAAGCAGCAACCACTTTGTGGCCTATTTTCAGTCATTATTGTACTTAAACCTCAATACTTGGCTTTACAACAACTATTTACGCCTAGGACTATTTTTTCGAAGTCAAATGATGTCCTGTGTAGTTTTTTTATCTCTTCAAATTGTAAGGAACACCAAGATGGGGCAATTCAGTAATTGTGAATTATCACAAGGAGTTTGTTTTTTGCCCTCGTCACCAACATACCTGGCTCTACAAGAACAAGGCTTGCCAGTAGATGGGCAAATAAATTCACTGCTCTCTGAAACTTGACCAGTGTATAAGTTGTCATCCCTTTTTGCAAAAACACGAAAAGCATCAATAATGGGCATGTACCCTGTACATCGACATAAATTCCCTGCAAGACTTTCCTCCATTTGTTCTTCTGTTGGTGGGAGTTGACTTGACTGTAGTAGTGCATATATGGACATGACAAAACCAGGAGTACAAAATCCACACTGTGATCCATGAGACTGAGCTAATGATTCCTGCATAAGAAATACTAATTCAGAGAGAGAGAGAGAGCAAAAGAGAGGAGAAATCAAACTCAATATTTACAAACTATACCATCTGAAGCAAGTGGAAGAAATGAGATAGAGTGAGGAACACCTAACCACCCTCTCCCAAAATATGGAAAAAAAAATGGTACTCACGTCTCAACAGCTTACTGAGTCAACTCCTATATATTTTCATGGCTTGATGATATAGCAATTGGTAAGTTCAACCAAATACAATTATATTATTTCTCAACAGATATGTTTCAATATCCTCACTGAGAAACTAACTATTTAGGGCTAAAAGCATAAAATAAGGAAAATAATAAAATGCAAAGAACTAAATTTCTAATGAATTGCCATTCAATTATGAAACTTTTTCTTCAAGAGAAGATGGTTGTAGAGATTTCAATTCTAACTCATTTTCATAAATTAGGTCATATATACTCAATAATAATTCTTTGCTTCTCTATATGGCTACTGTGAATTATCATCTACTCCCTTACATTCTATTTTTACTATGCCAAGTTACTGAATTGGAAGGTTCATTTTCGAAGGTGCTGCAAAAATGTCATGCAAGTCTGTTAGTTGTCTTGTTGCCAATATATTACATATGATCTCACTGTATTCTCTATTACCTACATGTTTGCATCTACTTCAGTGTTTGAAAATTTATAATCTTCCATTTAGGGTTACTAAAACTTGTTATGAGAGCCCGTTGTTGTTGTGTGTAACATTCTTAGTCAGAATCATTTAATCTATAATACTCCCTCTATTTTTTTTATAAAAAAAACTAGCTTATTAATCAAGTAAATAAGCTAAAAGGTAGCTTATACTAACTAAATTATTTTCAGAAAGACTAACTAAATTAATTATGACAGTGATGTAAGATATGCCTCATATTGATGCCGTCAATATCAAATTTGTTCTTATATTCTAGCACACTTTAATTACAACTTTGGCTTGGTCAGTCATGACATAATTTTTCTGGCAAGCAAATGTATGACCATTTCCCACTAAATCAAAGCAGCTAAAGTCCATTAAGGTCACAGGCATCAGTTACACTATGGAATAACATTATGCAATACAAATAGTGAACTTAGCTTGGGTAGAAAAGCGTTACACATGTATAAGTGAATCAAGCTTTATCAGTAACTGAATAAGAAACATATTAACCGTTATAATAAGAAACAACGCCTAGGACCCGTTGTTGTTTCTCTAGTTTACCGTTATAATACTAAAATAAATTAATCCGTGCTTCTAGTTTTAGATATTTAACAACGGTAGTATAATATTAACCGTTGTTAAATATA
Source organism: Tamarix austromongolica (assembly GCA_039764185.1). Classification (NCBI taxonomy): domain Eukaryota; kingdom Viridiplantae; phylum Streptophyta; class Magnoliopsida; order Caryophyllales; family Tamaricaceae; genus Tamarix; species Tamarix austromongolica. The sequence goes on along the minus strand of JBDNDU010000319.1, from coordinate 6,572 downwards.
CTTTATAACAACGTTAGTTATAATCCGTTGTCTTTTATGCGTTGTCTAAAATAACTTTTGTTGTTGTGGTGGCAGGGATTTGAGAGTCCCAATCCAACCTAGAAGTTTTTGAGTAATTTAGTCACGCATGTGTTATTCATCTAGGTAGGCAGGATGATAAGGGTGTGGAGTCGCCTATATAGGTTTGGGGGTTTTCCCCCTATTGAAGCTCCTTCTTAATATTTCTTTTGGATGTTGTTGTATGTGCTTAGTTAAGTAAATTTTATCACAAAATTCAAGTAATATATGTAAAAGTAATTTTATTAATGTGGCTTGGTGCATTCCGTACAGGAGGCGGTATTACAAAGTTTGTAATGTGACACGTAAAATTTTGTCATTGTTACATAAGAGAAATGGAAATGACTAGAGCCCTTCTCCTAAAGGTATTTTTCATTGCTCCAAGATGTTTGGTTGGGACAAAGGGTTGCATCTTGTCTTAGTAGTGAGGGGTATTTGATGAGTACATACTTTATAGCCATTTAATCTTAATTTTGGATATTTTATTTGATTAATATAAGTGAATAATTATAATTTTATGCTTAAGTAATAATAATTGTATAAATTTTATTATTTGAGATAAAGTGACATAAATTAAATAAATTTAAAGTATAATATTATTTATAATTTTTTTCCAATATTATTTTATAGGAAAAGTAAACAAAATAGTGTTTGGCCTTTAGACCAATGACCCAATGATCAACAACCCAAAACAAAGTCTGATGAAGGGCCTAGACAAGAGGCGGTGGGATTTTGTTAATATAACACAATAAGATAAATGCAAAAAGAGGGGAGCAAAAGAAATCCATAGAAACGGAGCATAAGAAATGAAAAGGAAAAAAACAAAGGAGCCACTACCCACGGAAAATGAGGAGGTCTGACGACAGCATTAAAAAGAAAGATCGCACAGGGGAAGAAAATGGAAGGAAAGGCCAAAGAGTAGAGCTAGAAAGGCAGGAGAAAAAAAGTAGCATAAAAGATGGTAGGACAAAAAGGAAAAAGGGTAGAGGAGTCAGCCACATAGAGGCACAACGAACGAGTGACATCAATCGCAAAAGAAGGAAAAAAAACGTAAGTAAAAGGCATGGAAATTCAGACACACCCGCAAGAGAAATAAAGAGAAAAATGATATCAAAAATTTATTTCAGATGAAATTTAATAATTTTTCATCTGAATAAATTTTTAAACTTTCATCCATAATTAATTTCGGTTATTTCTTTCTCTATTTTTAATTTATATTTTTGATATATATTTTGTGTAATTAATTATATCATGATGACTGTCTAATTATTTATTGCTGGTGAATAGAATGAAACCCTAGATGATGGTTTGAGATATGATATTATTTTTCTTTGTTTCCTGATATTATTTTTTGACTCTATTTTAATTGCTATCATTTATATATTTAATTCTATCAAGAATAATTTATATGGTACATGCCTTGTTCTGGTTTCCTTATAGCAACAATATGTATTATTATTTTCCTGCTAGATGGCCATATAAATATGCTAATATATATATATAAATTACAGCTAGGTTAGAAAATAATTTACCTAATAGTTTTGTGATTCTAACCGAAGTAATAGAATATTTAGATACATGTATGTCTGAGGAGAGAAATACTGCTAGACATGCTTATTGTAGTAGTTTCAGTACTTAGATTGGCATCCTTCCATTTGTACATAGTGTATTAAATCTAGTTAAGTATAGGAGCCGCTTTTTGCTACTATATTGCTAGTATTTAATAAAATATAATATTGGCGCTTTGTCGTATTAATTATTTTAGAAATGTAATATAAGGTTATAGACATGCTTTTGGCTTAAAACTTAGTCAATCTCTTTTTCATTATTAAATGCTAACTTAGACATTATTACTATATTTTGATTTTTCTAACATATTTATCATATTTGCGATTATCCATTATTTTTAATTTTTTTACTATTTTATAATTTTAAAACCCACATTATTGTTTCTCTTTTTTATTTATTTTATGTGATTTATAGTTTTCATTTTTTATTATTTTTGAGCTAGTTAAATAGATGTGAGCCATCTTAATCCCAACTATAGAATGATACCCTTATTTACGAGTACTACAATTATCAATAATAAGGTTTAAATTGGGTGTCATCTACGGCCGCACCAATGTTAAGTTAATGTTACTTCATGAAAAACCTCGTTAGTAAAAACCTTGTGTAAAGAAAAGAGTATTAATCCTATTGTGGTAACTCAACATGTGAGGGTGTCCACCTTATTCAAAAGTAAGGGGCACCCTATTCTGACTGTGCACGGATATCATTGTGCAAGGCTAGGGTTGCAAAAACCATCTTTGGATCAAAGAGTTGGTGTTTAAATCACTTTTGATTTAATCGTGGCTCTTTGTTGTTACCTGGCTTTGGGCACCAGCAAGACATGCATCCTAGTGAAACTAGGGTGGATAATGGTGTACTAATACTTTAAGATAAATAAAATTAAGCATAATTGATTATCTAGGTAAAATAATTACACTCAACGATGGGTAACAACTACTATATGCATATTAATTCTTGAATAGATACATAGAGCATATGTCAATAATATGGGACAATGCAGGGTAAGAAATACCTTATTTAACATTGCTTAAAAATGATATAGTTTCAAAGGCACAACTTTCTGACTATTGTTAATGTTTCTTCCATTATGATCATGTAACTAATATGCTCCTTAACCTACTATTTTGATGATATTGTATGCTCCCTCCTATTTGAGTCCTAGTCTTCCTATGTTGGGTTCCTAGGCATTATTGAAGACCTTCCTAAGTAATCAATCACCTTCCTTGAAACATCGTGCCTTAATGTTATTGTTAAAATGTTGGGCTTCTTTTTGTTGGTAGGCCTCCATCCTGATGAGTGACAAGTTTCTTCATTTGTTAACAGTTCTAGGTTATGTAGTAACTTAACTTTCGTTCATTGTTCATCGATGAATTACAACTTGGCGGTGGGAGCCCTACTTTGATGAGGAGTACTACTTCTATGTCATATGAGAATGTAATACCCCAAATTGAGTGGAGTGTTATAAGGATTGATTTGGCTACTTATATCAACATGGTATACCATCCTTTTGGTGATTCCGTCCTAAAAACTCCACGGTTAAGCGTGCTGGCCATGGAGCAATTTTAGGATGGGTGACCTCCTGGGAAGTTTCGGAAATTTTCTAAAAATTTCTCGAGAAGTGCGTGAGTGAGGACAAAGCATATCGAAAGGACTCGTGTTGATCTGTGGGGCTAGCCGATCAATCCGGAAGCGCTCCAAGGTAGCCCCCGGGTGGTCGTGTCGACTCGGGGTATTACAAGTTGGTATCAGAGCTTTTGGTTGTTGAGAATCGGGTTTCGGTTAGAGATTCGGTTCTCACGATCCTAAATGTTTTAAATGAAAACGTATTTGTCTTCTTTCAAGTGATTTTTTTAAAATCCGGATTAGCTTGTGAGGATAGTGTGATTAGGTAGTATAAGTGGCCTTGCGATTGCTGTTGTAATTATGTCTTTGAATATGGTTCCTTGTTATTTGATATACTTGACTTGTGTTAACTTTGAATTTTATGTGTTGTAGTTAATATAGTTTTGTAATTAGTTTGCTCTTAAGGGGGTAGTGACCCCACTAGGTTAACCCTAGTCTTACAGGTTTAGCGAATTAAAAACCTTAATGTATACCTTGCCGGATATAGTGTGATTTGATATAAATTGTAACTTACTGTGGTGAAGTTGTTTCACTTTTTGAGTGGTAAGAAAATTAGGGTTGTAACCTTGATGGTGATGTTTAAATAGATGTATCATTTTCAATTGGGAGAAACCTAGCATTGTGATAATGATAATGATAATGTTGAGGTTTAGATTGAGGTGTTCATGTTTATAAATAGAGTGTAGGTTGCCTAATTTACCCTAGTGTTTTTAATGATGCTCTATAACTTTTATTATGCGTTTATGTTTTGATTTCTGTCAACTAGCATTTAATCACAGGTTGCTATAGTAGCCGCATTTTCAAATTTAAGTGTTTAGACTGTCATGGTTATAGCGTAGATTAGAGAGCTTGTTAGTGAAGTGTTTTGGGTTAAGAATCCCCCTGGATCCAGAAATTTGTGGTGGGTGTTTATGAGGACCTTTTATGAGTTGATAAGCCAAGTGTTAGCCTTGTTTTCTTGTATGGTGTTATAAAGATAACTCTTTGTGTAAAGTTTTATGTGCATTGGTTGTGTTATTAGAGTTGTGTAACCTTTAGAATTTTTGTTCCTTTATTCTATTTGAACTTCATGTTATACTTTTGTTATTCTTTTGTAAGACCTTATTTTAAAGAATAATATGTTTGTAAATTGTTTTGACTTTAAGTATGTAATTCTTCTGTATTTGAATTCCATTGTATTTGATCTACTAAATATCAATCCTCCTTCTTTTGTTTTACTTCCTATGCCTTGTTTTGATTCAACCTTGTTTGGTTTGGTTTTGTAAACGTCGTTTTACTTTTCTTCGAATTTACTCTTAACTTATTTACTGTGGTCAATGTTTTATTCAATTATTTTGTCAAGTCTCCACTACTTAGGTTTTCCCGAACTTCGGGGACGAAGTTCCGTTTTAAGGGGGTAGTGATGTAATACCACGTATTTTTAAAATCCAGATTTATTAAGTTTAATGATTTTATTAGCGTAATTTGATGTAAACAATTAATTATTTTAATTTCGATTCGTTTTATGGATTTATCAACGATTTTGAATTCATAATTGAATGTAATATTTTCGGGAAGTTTAAATTAAAAATATTTTCGGAACTTATTTAAGAATTTATTTTTGAAATTAATTTTCTTCCGTTCTACGCTTTTTAGTTTGCGGAAAACCGATTTCGGAAATTATTAAAATTAGTCTTGATTTTTTAGAATTTGATTTAAACATTTTATTATATACTTTTAAATAATTTTTCGAGGTCTTATAATACATTTTTGTAAATAATATAAGTTTTTACGTTCGTTGGTAAATTCTTCCGAAAATGTTTCCGAAATTCTTTATATAGCTTTTTATTAATTTTAAGCCTTCAGATCCGTTCAAAATAAGTTTTCGTTAAATAAATTTTATATAAAATCTTCCAATAATATTTTTATATTTTTAGTATTTTATTTTATGTGTATTTGTAAAAAAAAAAAAAAAAAAACGCAGCACCCCAATCGGCCCCGACCCCTCCCTCTTCTTTCCTCTTCTCTCTTCCCTCCCTTATTTTCCTTTTCCCCTGCTCCCGACCTCTGCTACCCCAACCCTTGCTCCCTGTTCGCGAACCCTAGCCGCCGCCTCCTCTCCGCTCTGGCCAACCTCGCCAGCCCTCGCCAGCCTCAACCTGCAGCAGTAACCGAAGCATTAGCCACCGAAGCGCGCAGGAGCAGCAGCGGCAGCAAACCGCAGTAGCGACGAGCCACGCAGCTCGCGCCACCGCCCGACCACCGTCGACATCTCCCGACCACCGGCGAGCCACCCCCGACCTCCGAAGAAGCTCCTCCAGCCTTCCTTTGCCCCAATTTGTCGGTTTTCGTTTGGTATAATTTCCGAAAAACCCTAACCCTTGTTTGGATTAATTGAATGTGAATTAGCTTATAAAAAGCTAAATTGATTGTTTGATTGTGTATATACGTGTTGTAAGATTGATTTGGATAGGTTAATTGTGTGGTTGTGTTGAGATTTTGGAAAAATTGGATTTTTGGCCGGGTTATGCCCGAATTTTTCTGATTTGTCCGATTTAGCTATTTTTGATAAATTGATTATACAATATGTTTTATAATGTATCCAATTTCATTTTGGAACCGTCAATTTGAGAAATTTATGTAGGTTTTATCGAAATTTGATTCCTAGGTCAAATTTTGGGTGTAATGAAATTGGGTCGTATAATTGAGCCGTCCCGCTCAATTGATTTTATAATATCGTTTAAAATGTATTTAATTTTATATTGGAAGTGTCGATTTGGGAAAATTGTGCGTAATTGATCGGAATTGGATTTTTAGGTCAAAACTCCTGCGGGTTTAAATTGGTTTGGGTAATCGGGTTATTTTATTCAATTGACTATATAAATTACATTATAGTATGTTTAATTACATTTTCGAACCGTCAATTGATATGTTTTGGCAAGAATTGATCGTATTTGCGTTTCGGGCTCAAAAACCCTAATTGTGCTAAATTGCGTATTTCTTTTATTGGTTTTGAGCAATTGATTATTTGATATGTTATAAAATGCGTTTAATTGCATTTCTAAACATTCAATTTGATTAAATTTATAGAATTTTAACAAATTGTATTTTCGGGCCTAAAACCCTAAATTTCAAGTGAAATTATGAAATCGGTTACTTGTATTGTTGTCTTCTAAAATTGAATGTATAGAAATAGTTGAAATGGTATTAATTGCTTTCTAATACCTTTAGTTTGAATTAATTAAATTGAATTACTTGAGTTTGTGTCGTGGGCTTTAAAACCCTAATTTTCGGGGATGATTTTATAAAATTGATTTTTGTTATGTGTATTTTATCTAATCGAA
>JBDNDU010000318.1:0-21577 GCA_039764185.1 Tamarix austromongolica | reverse complement strand
TCAACTCCCATTTCTATTTCAAAAAAGGAAATTTCTATTTCTATTTTTTTTTTAGAATTTAACTAAAGGGAGTTATCATTTATCTAGAAGTTCTTCACATGATCCTTCAAACGGCTAAATAAAAATAGAAATCTATTTTTTTAGAATCAAAGTCACATTGCAAGTTAAAAAATTAGTTTATATATAATTATCAAACAAGCAATATCCAAAAGTAAAGTATATGAAGGAAGAATCCAATTACAACATAATAGCATTCAACGGAGATCTTTGCATATTTGTGTATCATACTAAATTCTGAAGAATGTTCTTCCACATGACAACACTATAATTCACGGACTAATAGTAGCGGAAAAAAAAATAGAAACAATTGCGCTACAAAGTACTTCATTGACATAAACGCCTCAGCATCTCTTTTACCTAATTTAAGTGAGAATCTTATAGATATGCAAAATGCATATTGGCAGCAATTGGGGTGTTTCCAAATTTATTAGCGGCAACTGCTAAAACATGATCCTTTTATTCATGTCTCGTCAACTCAACAAGTATATCCTCCTCTTTCTTGATGTGACGAGTTAAAGATGAAATTGCATTGGCTACCTTTTCGATTGCTTCCTCCACTTCTTTATTCTCGGTAACAATAAAATCATGTTCTCCCGCTTTTATTTCTTACATTTGCATTTAGAAGAGCTTGATGTACGACTGGTATGTGTTGGCTCTTGAAATCCAAAACTCTCAAATAGTAGTACATGAGATTCTACATCTTTAACATCATCAGTGTCAATAGCCTCTTTATTCTACATTTTGGCCTCCTCCTTTGTACTTTCAGCTAGGTTTCTGGTGGTTCTATTTGTATCACTTTAAATTTTATTATGGATTTTTTTTGAAAAATATAAATATAAAATAATCAGGTTTTACCACCATACTAAATACTAGTTCGATTTATCGTGTTATTCTCGTATCTAGTACAAGCCGAAACATTGCAAACACCAAATAATATAACAAGAGAATGAGAAAGGTTTCATAAATTAGAGAAGAGTTTGGATATAAACTCCCGGTACAATACAAATCAAAATACAATAAAAAGAATCGTATGGAACTAAGAGCCCGTAGGGTTTAAAGACAAAAAAACTACCGAATAAACCATATTTTTCCACAAAATCATACTCAACAAAATCAACAAAGTAGTCACCATAAACATGCAATTAACATATGTATTGTTTTCTTGTGGGAATGAATAACATTCATAAAAATGATGGTTAATGCTTGTGTAGTAAGTAAGAAAACAATACACATTACAAGAAGATGACATGCATATTATGTAACTTCATAAGACAAAAAACTATACATGCACATTATTCATGATGTAATATGACTCGAGAGAGAATTTGAATCAAAGTTCTGTATTAGCTACGTACTGAGTAAGAAAAATAGTACTATCAAAATAGGGATACAGTTAGCATATGTTTTCACAACATATAATAGGTGTACAAGCAGAAAAATGAAATGTCTCATAAGACAGATAATGATTTATATCTCTTTATTAGATATAATCCATTTTCATTCTTTTATGTATATTGAGTGTAGGAATCCCACTATTTTTAAATCGGTGGAACGGTATGAAACACCTTCTCAAGAACAACACACCCGAGCCACTATTAGCATCCAATGGAACAAATCTAAAAACATCACCTTCTTGGGGTAGAATGCTCCCGAGCTACTATTCTCCCTAGTGGAACAGAATATATATATAAAAACAACACCTTGGCCCTAACTCATGTTTTATTCCACTTTAAATCATTAGCATCTTTCTCATATGTTATACCGTTATATTTTTATTTCACGATGAGTAGGGGTCTCACTATTCTTAATTTGGTGGAATGGATTGAAACACCTTCTCGAGTAAAACGTTCCCGAGCCACTATTTTTTTCGGTAGAACGGAGATTAAAAACATCACATTCTCGGGGTAGAATGCTCCCGAGCCACTATTCTTCCTGGTGGAACGGAACCTATATATATATAGATGGATGGATAGATAGATAGATATATAGATAGATAGATAGATAGATAGATAGATAGATAGATAGATAGATAGATAGATAGATAGATAGATAGATAGATAGATAGATAGATAGATAGATAGATAGATAGATAGATAGATAGATCACCTTGGCCCTACTCACATGCTCTTTCACTCTAAGTGATTAGTATCTTATTCATAATAAATTCTCAGGCATCAAGCACATTAAAGCAGATAGACACATAGCACAGGTCAAAGTCTTTAATTCTTTCCAAACCCTGATTACACACCCCAAAACATTTATTCTCCCATATTGATTATTCATCCATCATTTACGATCATTATCATCATACCCATAATGCACTGTTTAGTTCCCATGTCATACACATACATTAATAAACTTATCCCAAGGTATTACCCACATAAATCTTCAAAAGCCCTAATTCCACATATTAGCCATAATACCTCCCATGAGATTCACATGATTACCAAGTCCAATAAACAACCTTGTGAGGTCAATCATTAGCAACGTATTCAGAATCCAAACAATCTCTAGGTCTTTTTTATACATGGAATAATAACATTAACGTTATAAGATATTATGCCCTAATTAATCATTAATTCATTGAAGGACCCCAAAAAAATAATAATACTTTCAAGCATTTCTCATGATATCATTATCATATTTTAATCCACCTAACACATAAAATACCAAATTTACCTTATTATTTCATAATGACCAAAATACCTTTAAAGATAAACAATAACCTTTATTTTCCACACACATTATTTTCCAAATGCACCAATCATTATCATACCTCATAAAAATACTTATGTCCACTTATCAAATCTCATTTAGCTCGTATTTCATGCCATAAGGTATATTCTCACAATTATGTCATTATCACAACAAAATCATAATTATACCTCATACCCATACTTAATTTCTTTCAAACATAATATTCATATCATCACAAAATACCATGATCAAAATATATAAAATCATACAGTAATGATTCATGATAAACACATATAACCATATAAGCAAATAATACAAAAACCCTAAACATCGATTAGTATCCTTACCAACTAGGACACATAGTATAGGACACATAAATCCTATACTTTCTCCTTCGAGATTACCGAAATACCACCTATGAAAGACAACAATATCCATGTTTAGGCTTGAAGAGTTTGACTAAAGGAGAAATTAAGATAAAGAGGGTAAAAATGGAAATAACAGCAGTCAAACGGAAGCTTGAGTTGTGGATGTGTAGTAGAATGTGTAGTGGAGCTATAGTAAAAATTTAATGGTGTTTAGACAAGGTTTGGGGTGAACGATCAAAATAGGGTGGTTATACGACTATGCTTCAGGCGTTGCACACTCAAGCTGAAAGGAAGGATCGTGCACAATCAGCCAGTGCACAATGGCAAGATCGTGCTCAATCATTGGGAAAGTAGGTTGTAAGTTGAATAGATGTGCAAGGGCATGCGTTTAGGCCGTGCATGGGTGTGCAAGGGTGTACGAGTAAGCTGTGTCGAGTTGCACGGGCATGCGATAGAAAATTTTAGTATCGCACAGTCGTGCTTGAGGCTGTGCATTTTCAAAAATCATGATGGGTGAGGAGAAGAAGAAGGGAAAAAAGGTGGTGGTCGGCGACGTTGCTGGGAAGGTTGGGGTGACCGTGGTAGTCAGTCCACTAGTCGATGGGTTGTGCATGGTGACTGTGGTGGTGCATGATGGTGATGGTAGGCGTGCAACAAAAAAAATAGGGCACAAAATGGGAGGAAGAAGGAGAAGAAAATAAAAGGAAGAAAGGAGAAGGAAGAGGGGGAGATCGGGTGGTATTTTGGGACACAAAAATGGCAAAGTGGAGGCTAAACAAAGAGGAAGAAGGGAGAGTGTGGTATACACACACACACACACACACACATGGGTGTGTATGGTGTGAACGAGAGAGAAAATAATTGCAAGGGGAGACATGCGACAAATGATGGTGCAGGTTGAGCATGAGGGGTGCTGCTGGTTGGGTGTTGGAAAAAATGGCAGAGGATGCAGTAGGGGTGGTGATAGTTGTGTGTGTATTGTGTAAGGATAAGGAAGAAGAAAAAGAGTGGTAGGGTGAGGTGATGGTGCAAATATGTAGGGATATGAGAAGAAGAAGAATAGGATGAAGAAGAAGAAGAAGAAGAAAGGTTGATGGATGGTTGCAGAAAGATGATAGGTGATGGTGTAAGTGGAGAGGGGTGCAAGTTTACAGGGCAAGTTGCAACAATTTCAAACCTTGTGGCAAGTTGCAACAATTTCAAACTTTGTGGCTAAGTTGATGGGAGAAGGAGAAGAAAGAAAATAAAAGGTAAAAGGAGAATAATATTTAAGGATTAGTTTAGGTGGTTTTAGATTAGCTAAAATAGTTAAGGTTAGCGGTAATTTTGGTAGGTTTTGATTTTAGTTTACAAAATATTGTTTACCCGGGTCAAGGTTTCAGATTCGGTTAAAGTTTCAAAATTAAGAAATTGAGTTAAGGCTAAAACAATATTTTCCAAGATTATAATCAATTTAGGACGCTAATAATGTAGGATTAGGCTAAGAAAATTTTGGGGGTATTACAAACTCCTCTCCTCCTTCTTCCTTTTCGCATACATAATTAATATATGTAATAAATTCAAATGCCCATACTTCCATTGTTCTTACTCTAGACTCATGTTATAGAAATACTTTTTTCACCAAAAGCGAGATTGTATTTGGGAAGAGCCTGAAACCACAACACCAAATAAAAATATAATACATTTTAGGAAACCAATTCTAAAAATTATGATTTTTAAGCCCAAAAAACACTTTGGTCAAAATTTACTAAAATATTTAAAAGGATGGTACGAAAATGAAAGTAAACACTGTCTAGAGTATTTTGCAAAGTGAATTGATAGAAATAGCTTAAAGAACAAAAACAACTTCAAAGACATAACCCCTGATTAAGGTTTGAGCCACAAATCCCAAATTAATCTATTTAAACTAATAAACTCAAATCGAGGATTCAAAAATACGATTAGGACAATTCTAACAAAACTTAGATAATTAATTTAAATAAAAATAGATTCAAAGACATAACCAACAAGCAATTTCATTTGTCCCCCACTAGTTTTAGGATTCTTAACCCAATTCAACTTTTCTTTCATTTTATAAATGTGAAGCCACCAATATGAAATTAAATACTTTATAAGACATGACATAACTAATTTGTTAAAAACATCTTAACCTGATAAATTGAAGCTATCCGGACATATCTTGATTGAAAATCCCAAATTAGCACATATACAATAATTAACCCAAATCAAATCACTCTCTCTCTCACACACACATGTACACAATTTAGCAACCAATTTACCTTAATTATAACTAATTTATACAAATTTAATAAAAATCAAAATTAGGGTTTGAGTAAAATTTTATCAAAATAGATTCTTCAAATCAAAGTGGATGAAGATTTAACACCCCATTTTTTAGAACATTTTTTTTTTGAATGCGGAAGCTAGCTCAAATGCACGGGTGTTACCGCCAAGTTTCATAAAAGTGCGGCTCCCTCGCCTTTCTTATACGAAATGCAAAGCTAAAATATTTAAACACAAAACCAACAAAAAGTTATAACACCGATATGGAATATATATATATAACAAAATAACACCGACAAGGTGTACCGAATACCCCAACCCCTCATGTAAACTCTGTGAAATCAATGAAGTCCTCATCGACGTCGATCTCCACTAAAACATATGAAATAGAAAGTAACAGGAATAGAATCAGTACGACGAGCGTGTCGAGTAAATTAAATCTACTAAAAGCGAATAACATGCAATCACGTAAGATATACAGAATATACTAAAGTGAAAGAATATAAGAAAACATGTTAATACATAAAATATAGAATACTTAATAAAAATATACTATTAATCATTGTTTATTACTATTCATCACTATTCACTACTATGTATCACTATTTATTATTGTTCATTACTATTTATCACAAACCCTAATATCACACAAACACTTAAACATGATTTTAAACACCAAAATGATTTAATCCCCACACATGTAAGGTCCATTGATTATTTAGATCCATATTAGGTTGCCACACAATCCACTAAGTCATATTTTATCTGCGAAGGAATAATACTAAAGTCGAAATATTAACGGCTAAGATATCAATTCAAAACACTACGGCTAAGAAAGCATCCCAAAACCATCGAAGAACACTCTATCCTTAAGTATCGATATCCCCTATAGGACCTGTAAGTTACCTGTAGAGTAGAAAGAGGTATCGCTACACACTAACATTGCAGCACAACAACGTATATAAATAGGAAGTGCATCAACCGCAAACCCTACCTCATAGGCCATCCCAAGGCTACTCTCCTAAATTCCAAACTCAGTCTTACCCTTGAACTTTTAGAAAATTTCAGATGCATTAATGATTACCACCCTAAAATAAGCCCACATGCCAATTTTAGAAAAAGTTCCTATCCATAAAACACTATTTATATACCTGATATTAAGTAGAAATATGCCAAAAAGTTTAAATTTAAAAATCGAAAATTTTTACTATTACCAGAATTTACTATTCATGTCAATTCACTATTACCATTAATTTACTATTCCAATAGTCACATCAATAGTCAATGTCAACTATTGACTCTAAAATATCTAATTAAGTCATTTAGGTGCAAAAATGATTAAAACGCCCTTAATATAATAATTATGAATAAAATAATAAACTAACTCCTAAAGTCATGAAAGTAAATACTAAACACCTTTAATCAATAAATAGCATGTTAGAACACAAAAGTTTAAATAAAAATAAGATTTTCAAGTAAAAATACCAAAATACCCTTAATCCCTAAAAACACCAAAAATGACATAACTTTTATTATATTAGGATATAATTTCTTAAACTTTGCACACTATTTATTAAAAAAATTATGAACATATTATATTATAAAGAACAACCAATCCTGTAGCTTAGATGTGTTAAATGACCAAAATAACCTTTATTCATGTTTAAAAATAATTCAATCATAACTTTAATTATACTAAACCAATTTGACTTTAAATATATAAAAATATATCTAAACATCTTAACTAATCCATTGGAATAATAAAAAACTAATAAAAACCACCAAAACATAGAATCGTGCTTAAAGACGGAATTGCCCAAAATATGGCAAAAATGCCATTAACAACAACCACAATATATTTAAGCATTCTAACACATAAAAACCTATCAACTCTTAGGATAATTTATTTTATTAAGCCCTTAGCTCCAATATTGAGCAAAAATCATCCCAAAATAAATGATTTCCAACCACTTGAAAACCTCGCACCAAAATCAACAAAAACCATCAAAAGACTTAAAAAATACAATACAAAATAAATAAAAGCAAGAATCAAGGATAAGCCTTCTTTGGAATAATTTATGAAATTAAGGAAGAGCTTAGGAATATTTTTCCTTCAATCTATTTAATTTTTAGCACTTAATTGTTGAGGAAAAACAATAAAGAGCTAAAAATCAAGAATAAAGAAGTAAAAAAATCAAAACAAATGCCAAACAATAGAAGAATGGATTGAGGTTGAAGGAATATGTTCTTGGGAGCTAGCGGAACGAAATTATGAATAATAAAAGAGGTTGGAGGAATTTTTGGTTAAAGTTTAGATTTTTAACATCTTAAAGGACTTTATGATTATAATAATAGAAAATAATCAAAAGAAAGAAATAAATAAAATAGACCAAGCCTGGAATGAAATACCCATGGTTAAAAAAATAAATTTAAACTTTTATATTAGATATTTTAGGAAGATAGGATTAGTTTTTAGATATTTAGGATATGTTTCGTTTAAATAAAGTTGAGTTTAGGGGATTAATTATGCCTAAAATTGACAGAGTTTTTCTAAAAATTCTTAAAATATTTATAACCCATTTTTAATTCATATTTAGATTAAATATGCTAAAATATAAGTATCCTTGAAGTTTCGTAAATTTTCACTGGCTAAAACGCTCATTTTAGGATTTAAAATGCAGGCAAGGGTTAAGAAATGACAGTGAATAGTATTTTTCTAGAAATCTCTATTTAAAATTTAAACAAGTCTAAGAGACTCAGAAAAAACCAAAAAATTAAAATATTATCAAATTAGAAAGTTTTGAAAGAATTTAGATGGCTAAAAGTGACATAAAAGTCTTACAAACTCAAAACCATAAGAATGGTTGAACGATCGAAACAAAACATTTTAAAAACATAACGAGATTCAAAGGAATGAAAAAAATTTGATTACAAATAATTTTTCATAATTATGATAATAAAATTTGGTATAGAGGACCGGTGGAGCCTTGCCAAATCGAGCACTACTCAATGGTGCCTAGAATAGCTAGTGGTGGCGAGGCATCACTGGTGTATTGTTGTTATTGTTTTGCTTGTCATTGCAAGGCTATTAAGAGTAGGTGTGTCGTGTATCTCTATTGCTTCAGTTTTCTTGTATATGGGCGTCATGGATGAAGAATGGTGTTGGAGCTAGCATTTGGCATCATTGACCCAACCCATGTTGCTCATTGTTGCTTTGCTTGTCGATGTCCATTACACTACTTAATTGTTTTGGTGGTCTTGTCACCTAATGGTGGAGATTTGATGTGGTGTTGGTGGAAATCGAATGAGTAGGGAGCAGGGAGGTAGGTCAGGGTTTTGGGTTTCTCCCAAAATGAAATAAAATGAAAACGCAAGAGGTAGAGAGAGAGAATAAGGAAGTTGCAAGTCGTTTTTCTTAAAACAAATATATAGCTATTAAAGGGTTCTAAAATATATAACATTAATGATATGTTTGGATTGGGGTGAAAGAAGGTTAATGGAGGTGAATTAATTGATTCACCCTATTTGGATACCAGGTTAATAATTTTACCTGGGTGAATCGAGGTTAATGTTTCACCTCCATTCACCTCGATTAACTTCGTTTTTATTAATCTTCGATTTCGGGGGTAACCGAGGTAAAGGTGAAAGAATAAGTAAATTTTTGACTTGATAGGACCAAAATACCCCTCAATAGGACTTATTTATTTAATATAAGGGTATAAATGTCATTTATTTTATTATTTTAATCTTCATTCACCTCAATATAATTTTTTTAAAAACATTCACTCCAATTCACTTAGATTAATATCATCCAAACAATATTTTAACTTATTCATCTCGATTCACCTCCATTCCCTTCACCTAGGTTAATTTTTAATGTTTACCCCTACCTCGATTCATCCCAATTCAAACGAACCATAAAGATGATATCTAAAATACATTGGAGACCTATGTTTTAAAACTTTTAACAACCTTAAATAATTTAATACGTTTTCCAAAAAAGTCATATGTGCACCAAAATGAGGGGAAAATATTTTCGGGAAAAAAATCATAAATGAGTTGTGAAAACCTCGAATTTAATTTTTGTAAGATCTTATCGACCTCATAAAAATAAATATATTCACATATAGAAATATTTGCTACGAATAAAAATTGTTTAAATGGTTTTATTACTTTAAAGTAAATTTATTATTTAAAATAATTTATTTTCAAAGTATATAACTCCCAAATAATTTAAAATGATTTTACTACTTTAAAAAAATATAACTCCAAAACAAAATTGTAATCACACAACGATGTTATAATTAGAAATGAATTAAAATATTAAAATCAGAACACATGAGAAAAACGTAATATATATTTTAGACAGAAATCGAATCATAAGAGTATAATAAAATCATAGTTGTAAAATAATTTATCTAAAATTATCCGCAATGAAAAACGATTAAATAAATTTAAACATGAATTCAAAACCGTTGATAAAACCTTAAAATAAATTAACTTTAATAAAATATGTATGAAAAATGTGATCTAAATAAAATAAACCAATCAAAATAAAACTATAATTTGGAACTCATAAATCGACACCAAAATTTATAAACAAAAAAATTGGGTTTTTGAGAAAAGGGATGTTACAAAAAGTCACCTACATATTCAAATGCAATCACAAGACATACTTCAAAGCACAACTTACAGCAACAATATAGGCTTTTGAAACTATAACCAACAACAAAAAGGTAGAGATATCAATTGTTCAAGCCTATTGATATATTTGGATTTCATCTTTGAAAATATTCGAAACCATATTTTCAAATATAGTTGTAAATTCAGCTAAACAATAAATAATTGTGTATTATGTTGTTTGGTAATGTATGCGGGCATCACTACCATGTAATTTCAATTCAGACACAAGAAGAAAATAGAAAATACTCTCTCAAACAAGTTTCTTCTGATGGAAAACACTTCTTACATGAAAAAAAGAAACAAAGTAATCATAATTATCTTCGACACAACTTTTTAATTAATGCAATGAAAACTATGATTTCATTGATACCCACACCAACTAAAATATATATATTTCTACGAGTAGAGAACGATCTAATCAACCTACAATAAGAAATTGTTCCAATTACTTACCATGATTAACATAAGCAATCATAGACATGTTATGGATACTATGCTTGAAGTCCATGATACAACGGAGTTCCTCTGACGCGAACTTAACCTATTATAGGATAGGCATGATCAATCAATTTGAGAATTTAGGCTTGAAATTGAAATGACTAAAGGGAGGACAACAAATCACAAAAAAAAGGTTTTAACTCACCATCTTGGTTAGTTGTTAAAAATCACATAATTTAGATATGAAACATTCAAGTACTTGTTGGAAATAAAAGGCGAGCAAACAATAAGATGGTAGACCATAAGCTTATAATCTATTCAACAAAATGATGAATAAAATAACAAATAAGCCGTATAATTCGCAGATAAAAGATGGTAGCTAGTAGAGTTGCCTGATCACTCTACTGTACGATGGGACACCGAAGAAGGATGACCAATGAGCTTGAGCAGTGGACGGATGAAGTAGCACCTCCTTAGTCACGAACAATGTCGAAGCTTGAAGAAGATGGAGCACCATGCTGCGCTAGATGACGTTGGAAAAGGAAGACCGATTTATTTGAGCAACTGAAGATGAGAGTTGATGGATGCCACAATTCCTTCTTAGTTGTGAATAAAGCTCCTTCTCATATCTAAAGTGAAGATTAAAGAAGACGACATATTTGTATGTTAATCAGGTAAGGAAAGTGGGGTTTGGGGCAAATGACAAACGTACCCTGCAGTTAAGGCATGAAAGCAAATCGAAGTTTTTATAGCAATATATAAAATGGAATTGGTTCTTTAACTGTCTTGCGGCCGGCTCTCTACATCACAATTGATTTTTCCATTGAACATGATAAGTAAGGTGACCGGATTGGTTAGACGACCGGTTCGATGATTTACTAATCCGGCCGACCTGCTTTAATTTTATCATGGTTCGTCCACGGGATATTTGATTGTCGGATATTTGAAATTTTGGATATCTAAAAATGATATTTGATATTTGATTTGAAACTTCGGATATCCGGAAGATCGGATATTTAAATTTTTGGATCGGATATCATCGGATATCAAATATAACCGATATTATCTGAATACAATTTCAAATATAAAAAAATTACCAAATGACAAATATATTTCATATTATCCGATTTGCTGAGCGAATGCTGAGCAAATATCCGATTCGCTTAGCAAATATCCGACTTACTCAACAAATATCCAATGTTAAAACATATAAGAAATGAGTGGATGGAGTCTATCGGTATGCAGAGTATTTTTATTTTTATAAATATCTAAAAAGGGATTGTATTAAAAATATAATTTCAATTAAATTAAATTTTTCCTCAAATAATAAATAAAGTAAGTAAAAATTATACACATACACATATAAATTTATTTATATACAATTATATATAAAATAAAAAATTATAAAAAAATGTATAAATATTTTTTTTCGGATCGGATATTATTTGTATTTGTCGGATCGGATATTTGATTTGTTTGACTTTTCGTTGACCGGATCGGATATTTGATTTAAAAAAAAATCGAATCGGTTATTTATTTTTTCGGATCGAATCGCTTCGAATATCGGATCAAATAAGTAGATATCGGATAACATGAACGACCCTAGTCGTGGACTTGTGGCATAGTATCAAAAGATAATTTGACATGAAAATAAAGAAGGAAAAGACCGATATGGGAAAAACAAAAAAAAAGTGATCCAATGATTTGTAACGTTCTAAATTAACGAAAAGCTGCAGCAATATCACCCCCCAAAGTTTGAATAACGGAAAGTGTCCGGTGCACTCAAAATGGAATCCAGGCGCTTAATAAATTGACATCTTATGTTTCCGTCTGTTCGAGAATTCGAACCAGTCCGGCTCACGCTTCTGAATTTCCTGTCGGAGATAATTGCACGCAAGAACTTGTACTCCCATCACTGTTTTAGGGTTTCCCGTTGCACTAACTTCGACTCTCGCGTTGGAGGATCCGAGCCTATCTAATGGCGAGTACTAAGAGAGTAGACGAAAGAAACGAGAAGATTATTAGAGGACTGATGAAGCTTCCTCCTAATCGTCGCTGCATTAACTGCAATGGCTTGGTATTCCATTTTTGTTCAGTCTACTTCTTCTATCATAGTATCATGTATATTACAAGCTGTAGACAGGAATTTATGGTGCAGAATTTGAAGGCCTTTCTTTTTTTTATGTTATGTTTGTTAGCGTTGTTAAATATTTGAATTAACGTTTATTATTTGGGGGATAGTTAAAACTGTGACGAGTTCAGTTTGGAAAGTGTATTCACACTTGGAACTTACTACACGGGATTCCGATGTTATGGTGTGCTGATGCCGGGATAGATCCTTAACTATTTAAATAATAGCTTTATTCTTTTTGGATGTCAAGTTAGTTGTGGGAACTTATTGTAATAGATTGACTTTTGTTTACTCTTTCTATTTAGGCCTAGCTGGATCAGACTCTACGAGTGTTCTCACTTTACAGTGTGCTATTTCTTGCAAGATGTCTGATCCTCGATGGCCCCTTACTTTGAACAAAATCTATCTTTGATACTGCGTCATTTATGAACATAATTTTGGTTTAGAGGCTGCATTATTCATTTCTTTTTTACATTCTAAATGTTTTTATTACAATGTGTTAACAATTGATAAGCTGCATTAAGTTACCTGGCTTATAGTATCCATGGGCGACCTAAAAAATTTCTCAGCATTCAACAGTCTCTTTATTTATTCTAGGATGTTCTTGAGCAGATACAACTCAGTGCTGTCTCCTTGTGATGCCATTTATGCTGATAGAAAATATTCCTGAGGCCAGAAATTTGTTACCTTATCATGTATAATATGTTGACCGGTATTAAAAAAGAAAAGAAAAAGACGCTTTTATAACCTATGGTTTGATGCATAGGAAAGGAAAGATGGCACTACACCCAGGGTCATATACGGAAGTGTCACCATGCTAGATATTTTGTGAGGTCCTTGTCAACTTCTCTATACACAATCTGCAATTCTCTGTACAATATTGAATGGGTGTTTGCTTGGCAATTTACCTGCTTTCCTGCGATTTCCTCGGTATACTGCAGGCAGGCACTACCAAACTACACGTAACTAAGTATGAACTCTAACATTGCAGGGTCCTCAATATGTTTGTACAAACTTCTGGACTTTTGTTTGTGTCACTTGCAGCGGGATACAGTAAGTTTTTTGCTTCACGTAAACAAACGTGTTTTTCCTGAGTGCTATGAGTTGTTTGATGTATTATGAATTATTGCTTCATGAAAATGAGTAAGTTGTGGAAGAAAGGTGCACGGAGCAGAACGTCTGGCCAAATTGTTTCTTTTTGATTCTTAATTTATGTATTAACAAAGGTTTTCTAATTTATTGGCCAACTGGAGAGGTTTCAGAGGACCAGGAGACACTCTCTGAAACTTGTATGATTGTATCATCCAGCATGAAACCTGATTCCTGATAAGTTTTCTGTTGGAGTTTTATTTGGTTTGGTACAAAAGGTTTATAACCAAAGGCATTGGAGTGAGGAAACAGATCTAAGAATAGCCGTCTAAGCTCACAATATATGGAATCTAAAGTCTCTCCCTCAAAAGATTTGGTGATACACTTCCATCTCTCTTCCTTACAAGAGATAACCACAGAAGGAGTGTAACTATGAAAGAATTTCCTTCCTTTTGTAGCCACTGGCCAATTTGGTAAAATGGGAACCATGCTCATGACTGGAAATCATCTATCACTCTCATCAAACACTTTTCGGCTAACTCATTTAACAGTTTCACGTGTCCAAAGATGTACATTACCGATTCCTTATGTAACATGTTTGCTCATCTAATGCATGCTTGCTATTCAGGCCATGCACCTTGCCTTTTATGTTAGAGAAGCCTTGAAGATTCGTAATGTGTTAATCAACCTATATATAGATAGAATGACTTGTCTTGAATCTCTTGATTGCAAAGAAGAGCTTCGAAGGTGATATGTTATCTTTCTAGTTGTTGACTTTTTGCTGTTCTAAGAAAAAAAGAAGTGTCAATTATTATTTAGTTAGGTCTTAGTATTACATGCCTAACCATCTAAGAAAAAAGTAATATAATTTTCCTTTCATTCTACCTTCGTACTCCAATGTTTTGTGTCAATAACCTTCCGTGGGGTGCATTGTGAAACATTTTCCATCAGTCATTGCTTAATCACTCTGTATCTATGGTTGCATTTTTGCTCATTGTATCATTAGAGACACTTTCGGGTATCTATGGTATTTGCTTGAGCTTTATATTTTTTGGCTCATATATAGAGATGGTAAAATAGAAAGTGCTTGCAAAACTTCACATTTCCATACCATTATGCGTATACATTTTCTCTTCCCATACACATTGAGAAGTTAATCCAATCTTTCTATTTGAGCCTGCCACAAGCTGAAACTCAAATTAGATTAATTCCAATTCGTAAAGGATATAATTCATATTCATACAGTGAACTTCAAAGAGTGAAATATGGGTTATAACAAATTTAACAAAATTATACATGCATTTGGGCAGTGACTATCTAAACTTGTTATCCAAACCTGGGTTTGGAAATAATTACCGTGATTCTAATCATAATCCTATCCCAATGTTGACTCTACTATCTACTTCTGACACCATACTTGTCACCAAAACTTATTGCAATTTGAACCCTGGACCGAGATTGGTTGGTTGCTTAAAATTGTCCAAACCATTGCCTTCCCCTAGTATATTATTTTTAAAGGTTAAGGATTGGTTTAAGTGCCGACACTATAAATGTCAATGACTCCATGGTATTTATCAATAACATTCTTTTATCATAAAAGACCTAGCAATTGTCATATTTTTGAATTTTAACATGTTGACATTTCTACATAACTGTTGGTGGCCCATAACTTGTGAAATATGTGTAAAAGCAATTATTGTATTGCTTGAATTTTGCATTAGCCACTACAGGAAACTTTTCGGATGTGTACGGTGTCCCTTTTATGTTATTTATTTTTGTGCCGCTAGGAATACTAAAAGTTGATTAGATTAAGATGATTCTCCCAACTAGGATTTGCTTCAAGGTATGAAATTTAACACTTACCTTCCCAAAAGTTGTTTGTAAGTGCAATAAGAATTTAGAGTCTCAATTAGTCTTTGAAAAAGCGAGCCTAAGGTCCAAGGCGATCGCACCTAAGGTGTAGAGGCACACACCTTTGGGAAAAATATCCTTCCGGCAGAAAAAAAAATCACACAGAGAGCCAAAGACTTAGGGGAGAGGAGTAAACATTTTTTGGAAAAAGGGAATCCTATTTATAGTTTTGATTAGGAAGAGCAATAGTTGTTTTGGAAATATCAAGCAGGGACTTAAGGGAGAGGAGCAGACATGTACATACTTTTCAGCAGAAAAAAAAAATCATGCAGGAAGCCAGGGACTTAGGGAAGAGTAGATATTTTTTGGAAAAGAGGAATCCTATTATAGTTTTGATTAGGGAGAGCAATAGTTGTTTTGGAAAAGATGCACATTGTGCAATCAACATAGGTTGCAAGCCTACAAGTAGAGTCAAGGTCTTTAGAGAAATATAAAAGAGAGAGTAAAATTTATTTTTTAAACACATAGGAAGTATTAAACTCATATAAAAAAGAAATAGAGTGGAAGCCAAAGAGAAATCGTAGGGAGCTGAGAATCAGAGACAACAAGAAAAAGTGGTCCATAGTCCACACTATCTGCTAGTATTGGTAGTATTAAACTCATAAATTGTTACTTTTCTAAGTATTTTCTTGTTATGGTATACTTTTTCTTTTTTTTTTTCCTGAAAACTTAGTCATTTAATCATTTGTTAGCTTTTTTGAGTAATTTTGGCGTCTCACATTGCCTAGGTGCGCGCCTTCGCCTTGTGCCTAGCGCCTAGGCTCCAAGACCCCTATTGCCTAGGTGCGCCTTAGGCTTTTTCAAACACCGGTGTCAATCTGCCTCAATATTTAGATTCTTTTCAAATGTGTATGGTGTCCCTTTTGTGTTATTTTTTTAGGACTGCCGTTGTAAGAAAATTCGATTAGATTAAGATGATTTTCCTAACTACCCTAAACTTAAGTACGCAAACTCATAATATTTCTTTTAAGTTCTGCAAACTTGTAATGTTTCTTTCAAGGTTTGAATAGTCCGCTTGGTTTGTCCATATGTAGTAGTATGAAATGCAATACTTATCTTCCCAAAAGTTGTTTGTAAAGTGTAATAAGAATTTAGAGTCTCAATCCGCCTCAATATCCTAAGTATCCTATGTAGCCTTGCCACATGTTTTTTAAATGCGCTAGCTTCTACTACGTGCTCCAAGTCGACTTCATCGGAATGAACAATTCTAACTTAGTCAACTATAATTCACATAGATTCAAAACCATTGTGTCCTTGGTAAAACGGCCACGAATTCCATATAGATGTCGACCCACTTCTAATCGGGAATCTGAAGCGGCTGAACTGACTCTGAAACTAACTCTGAGGTCTCAAGTATTTAGCAACAAAGTCTGCAACCTTCCGCTTCTTAGGGGGCCATTATTAGATTTGCTTTAGGTCTTTGTATATCTTATGCCCTTTGATAGAGTGAGGTAAACAATAACCATTTTCCAGGATTTTCCTCTTGATCTCAACACAATTCTAGGTATATACCACTTGCCTTTGAATTTGATACTATTTTCATCATGAACTCGAAACCCTGCAACTTTGCCTAGGGCTATGTCTCGTGTGATCCTCTCAAGCTCGGTGTCAAGCTTGGATCTCATCAAAACTCATCCTCATCTCAAGTCCTTTGACCACAATAATTTCTATATCCATCTTCTGAAGATCCTAAAATATCTAATACACCAGCGAACTCAATGAATTTTGGGAGCACCCACAACCATGTTGGCTTTATCCTTATGGTAGGTCAACATCAAGTCATAGTCCTTGATCAACTCAATTCATTTCCAATGTCTCATGTTCAAACCTTGTTGAGTGAAGATGTACTTGAGATTTTTATGGTCAATAAATAACCTGCATTAGATGCCATGTAGGTAGTGCCTCTAAAAATGAAGACCATTGACACGAGCTTTAAATCGTGAGTTAGGTAGTTTTGCTCATAGTGCTTCAACTGTCGAGAAGTATAAGTCAATACCCTTTCGTACTGCTTGCAATATGATGCCTTCTCTATTAGCTCTAACAAAATGTTTGAGTTTGAACTCAATCTCATGAATAGGTGGCACGCTAGGAATGTCCTTAGGAAAGACATCATTATCCTCAATTGCCATCTTGTTGTCATTCAAATCCCAAACACGGCATAAGTATAGTGGACAATCCTTCTGTATTAGGGTATTGAGCATCATAGCAGGTACACTTCTCATGGAGGGCCTAGGATTGCATTTCCAATAAGAGACCCTAGCACCTTTTGGTCCTTCAAGAATTATGCATTCCTATGTGCAATCTATCAAAACCTGGTTTCTCCTAGCATATCCATGTCCAATATTACATCAAAATTATGCAACTCAAGCTCAGTGATCCTACTTCTCATTCCGTGATTCTCTGGATGTAATACACATTGTGGCAGTCCAATAACTTATCATATATCATTCAATCATAAATAGTTTAATTTGGAACAAAAAAATGCTCCCTCCATTCCCATTATGTTTGTTTCATTAGAACTTAGAAAAGTCATGTAGCCTAAACTTTTAGTAAAAAACAATTGCTATGATGTGTCAATTTTTATTTGTGGAATCCCTCAATTATCTCCATCATTAATTAGGAGAGAACATAATTTGGTGATTTAAACTTCCTGAAGGGCATGCTGTAAAGTTCAACTTTGAAAAAAACCAGCATTGCAAATATTTTGGAAAAAAGGATAGCAACAAACAAAATGACATGGCTGAGTAATGATTTCTTTGAAACAACAACATTGAGTGTGAATAACGAGAGTTTTAACTTGCAGAAACTTTAATGGAAGGAGATCCACGATGCTCTTAGATTGTCCTGATGAATCATGGAAGCTGGAGAAGGGTATCTCTTGGCTTCTTGGGCAATCATGATCTGGATTTGTTGTGGTGTTATAAGTTATAACATTGAGGTTTTAGATGTGAAAGTGGTGTATGAATGCTTCTAGGAAGAGAAAAAAAGACAGATGGAACCAAGTCTAGTATACATCACGGAGCCTATTAGGTCCACATTGTATCAGAAATGTTTCATAACACAATTTATTTTGAAGCCAAATGAACCAAAACTGGACTTGATCTTACAGCCTGTCAGAGCTGAATAGAACGAGTATTTGCTTTGTTTCTTTGGATCTGAAACATTGTCTACTAGTACCCAATATTGAAAATGGGTGCAATGATGCTAAATTATTTAATTTTTAAGAGATCGGAGGTTTTAGTTCTGTCTTGATGAATGAAAGAGTTTAGTAGTCTGTTTAAGGAAGAGTGACTGTGCTTCCATCAGCAAGTCCATGTTGGGTGCTTTTATTCTGATACTTTTATGAGCTCTACCAACAGTAACAATGATATATTACATTGTGAAGTCTATGGTGTGCAATGACTAGTAATAGTATATACTTGAAGCAATGTGAAAGACAAAAGCTTCTGAAGATTTGAATTTGTTTTCTCTTTGAGAAGAATTTAAGCCGAGTCAAACCAGACAAAGCCTTATCCTACCAGGTGGGGTTGGCTACAATACATGTACTGAATGACTCCAATGTGCTTTATTTATATAGATTACTAGGAAATCCTTGACTGCTTTGTTCTCCATGGTCTGAGTATCATGCTTTTGGCTAGATTGTTCATCAACCAAAGTTTTCCGCTGTGAAATCTGATTATTTATTTATTTTTACTTCTGGCTTAAGCTTCTCAATGTGGTAGTGAATTATGAACCACTGTACAAACCTGAACTCTTTGTCCCATTATCCACCCCACTAAATTGGTGAGCTGATCTTTTGCTTAATTTCCAGTCGTGAGTTTACACATCGCGTGAAGTCTGTCTCCATGTCGAAATTTACTACCCAAGAGGTTGATGCCCTTCAGAAGGGTGGTAATCAGGTATATAATAGCTCTCTCCCTCGATCACACTGTACGTGTGCATGCGGTTTCTCACTTCTTCTTCTTCTTTTTTTTTTTTTTTTCTCTGTGTGGGTTGGGGAGGAGTTAAATGAAATTGCTAATAAACATCCTCTCTTTTTAGCGTGCAAAGGAAATATATCTAAAGGATTGGGACCTTCAAAAGCAGAGGCTGCCTGATAGCAGGTAAGGATAAATTTGCTTTTATTTATTGATTATAGCTGTGTCCGATTTAACCTGATGCAGCAAATGCCCATATTTGTTGTTGTAGCAATGTTGATATGATTAGACAGTTCATCAAGAATGTTTATGTGGATAGAAGATACGCAGGAGGGAAGAACTCTGCTAAGCCTCCCAGGGACATGCAGGCAATCATCTTCTAACGTTGATTTTTACTTGATTTGTGATATCAGAAACGTTTTATCATGTTATGCATATACAGCTACAAGATTTAAATGTCTTGTGACATCTCCCTATCTCTTCTTCTAGCATGACATGTTTATGCGTCATCAACAGGGCCATATAAACAGTGAAAATGAGACCAGGCGAGCTAGTTCATATCACTCGTATTCTCAGAGTCCTCCTTATGATTATCAATATGAAGAACGGCTGAACAGAAGACAAGCTGCTACGCTTACTAGAAGGCCAGGTTCAGATCGAGGCCTTTATGAAGGGAAAATTTCTAGTTTCGCCAGTAGTCCTGGTTGTTCCAGTGACCATAATTTTGAGGATGTGTATGGAAATGAAGGGTCTAATGCTCGACCTTCTGACTACTCTGCATCCAGTCCAGGTGAACTAGTCAGGTCTAGCCCTCAGTCACCAAATTCTTTGAAGGAGTTTGGAATTAGCAGCCCCATCAAAGATGCACATGGCAAGAGCTGTGCTGACAGGGTTCCTATCCCACAGGTTTCTGTCACTTTTAGGCTGGCTTATTGTATATAATATTGGATGAGAGTGACGTTCATTTATATGAAATTTAGAGAACTTTTTTGGCATGGTGTTGAAAGGATGAACTAACCACTCACAGTATTTGTTTAAAATGACGAAGGAAGTGAAATGAACCCAATCATTTAGTGATACTTTACGTATGACACTGGTTTAGAGTTTGAATTTAGAGACTGGATGCTGCATAATTGCTTTATGTTTCGTTTGATGCCTGATGAGTGCCAAGTTCAATTTCAATCTTCTTGATCCTTAAGCTTAGCTATGTATTCCTTATTTGCGTATAACGGTTCATATGTTTGTTTATGTAGAAGTTTTCATATCCCTCATTGTTTTTGGTTTTTGTACCTTGTCAACAAAGTGAGATCAAGTTGCTTTCATGCAGAGAACAGTGTCTGCAGGTAGCCTTGGATCAATGGGAGACTCCTCGGAGACTCTTAAGTCAGCGAATTCTGGTTCATTTGATGCTTTTCCTGGGCCTTGTGGGTCAGCTGTAGGCCATCACATGAAAAACACTACGGTTTCCTCTTCTTCGCAGTTACCTGCTTCTGGAAATTCTGCTGGTTTGGATCTTTTTAAGGATTCATTCTCAGTGCAGCCCAGCAGTTCTGCTTCATCCACTGATCTATTTCAGACACTGATTGCATCACCTGTTGCACCTGTAGATATAGATCCTCCGCCCGCTAATCTATTGGCCTCATCTGGAACTGTTTGTTCATCCCACGTTCCAGGTTCATCCTTAAGCTTCTTTGATGAAGCCTGTGAGAAGCCTTCAGCTGCGAATGAGAAATTATCTGAAACATCAGTACCAAATAGTGCTGGTTGGGCAACGTTTGATCTACCCCAACTCTTCACTCCCTGCCATAATAGCCAGAGTTTTACTACTGGAGAAGTACATTCCTCTATGGCTAATTCTTTTGAATTCTTTTCTCCCAAATTACCTTCTAATGCCTATACACGATGGCCAGAGTTTCCAGTCTCTGTTGGGGGTGGACCTTGTCTGGTGGAATCGAGTTCATGGCATGACAATCTGCATGTCATACAGTGCTCTACGGATG
>JBDNDU010000032.1:75000-77500 GCA_039764185.1 Tamarix austromongolica | reverse complement strand
ACAAGATCATGCTCCTTCCATTTTTGTGCTTTGGGCCTAAAAAACTCATAAGCTAGTTGAGATGAGAATTTGAGGCCCATCTTCCAAGTCTGCAGACACTCCTTGGCTTTTTCATGACCCCCCACCTGATGAACAATAACATTATAAATACCATGCATCTTTTTCATAAAGTGAGAGGCATCATGAGAGGGAATAAACTCCTCGAAGGGTCTGGCACGCAAATAGTGGATGTGAACCCATTTTGTCCAAAGGGACTCTTTTTCATCCTGCAGGAACCAAATATATTTACTAATGAAAGCATAATTCCATGATGTGATATTTTTTAAACCAAGACCTCCTTCTTTTTTCGGCCTGCATAAAGTATTCCAAGCAACCGGGGCTCCTTTACCATTCCATAAGAAGCTTCGACAAAAACCCACAATACGATTAATAATAACTTTTGGGAGAACAAAAATTCCCAGCCAAAAACCAAGAACTCCTTGAATAACAGAGTTAAGGAGTTCAAGCCGCCCTGCATAAGATAAAGTACATGCATTCCATGTTTTGAGGCGATCACAGATTTCGTTCAACAGTACCTCATAATCAATGGCCTTTAGTTTACTTGGGCTAAGTGGGATACCCAAGTATCTAAAGGGGAAAGAGCCATGCATCATACCCGCTTTCTGGAGAATAAGGTCTTGAACACCATTGGTTACACCAGCCATGAAAATCTGTGACTTGAGAGGGTTAGCTTCAAGACCTGCTGTACTCTGAAAAAGGTTCAGACCCTTAAGAAGAACATCAACCGAAGAGACATCCCCTCGACAAAAGAGAATCAAATCATCCGCAAAGGCTAAGTGCATCAAATTTAGAGGCTTGCATTTAGAGTGGAAAGAAAAGTCTTTATCCTTGGACAAATGCTTGAGGAGGCGACTAAAATATTCCATGCATAAGACAAAAAGATATGGGGAAACCGGATCACCTTGTCTTAAACCCCTGCTTCCTTTGAAGAACCCAAACATGATACCATTTAACTTCAAGGAAAAACTTGTTGTGGACACACATTCCATCACCAAATCAACAAAACGGGTGGGGAAATTGAGGCCCAGGAGAACTGAATGAAGAAATTTCCAGGATAAGGAGTCATATGCTTTCTTTATATCCACTTTGATCAAACATTTGGGGGAGGTACGCCTGCGGGAATAATCTTTCAGAAGCTCTTGCACTAGCAGAATATTCTCTGACATTAGACGGCCTTTTACAAAAGCTCCCTGTTCAGCACTGATAATAGAATCCAAAACAGAAGCAATCCTGGAAGCAAGAATTTTAGCTATTACCTTATAGGTAGTGGAGCAGCAAGAAATTGGTCTGAAGTCTGAGACTTTAGATGCATGCTGGTGTTTAGGAATAAGAGCCAAGGCTGCATGATTAATTCTTTTCAAGAGCTTTCCCGACTGAAAAAATTCATGAACAGCATTGCAAAAGTCTTCTCCCACAATATCCCAAGCCTCCTTGAAGAATTTAGAAGAGTAGCCATCGGGCCCTGGCGCTTTATAGTCTCCCAGAGAAAAGAGAGTGGCCTTAATTTCCTCATTTGTAACAGGGGTCAACAGAGTTTGCTGCTGTTCAATACTAAGAATCGGCCCCTGATGCAATATGGAAAGATCAAGATCAGTAGTGCAAGTCTCACTTCCAAGAAGACCCTGGAAAAAATTCAAGAATTCAGTCTCCATATCCTTGCTAGATGCTGTCCAATTCCCATCCTCTTTGAGAACTCTAGCTGTGCGGGACCTGGACTGTTTCGCCCTTAACAAATCATAGAAAAATCTGGTGTTAGAATCAGCATTAAATAAGAATTGGAATTTGTTCTTTTGAGCCACAAACTCTGCTGCTGCTTTGTTTAAAAACTCTGCTGTTTTCCTCATTGCTGCTAACGAATCATGGGGCACAGATTTCTGGTCTTGAAGAGCCGATAGCTGTGCTGATTTCAGAGCTGATTCTGCTGTCTCTGCTCTTGAAATAATATGAGAAAACTCATGTCTGTTAAGCCTTTTCAGAAGAGGCTTTAACTCTGTCAATTTACTACATAGAATAAACTGATTAGTACCACATACAGAGAATCTCCAAACTGATCTTATAATATCCTTAAAAGAAGGATGAAGGCACCACATATTAAAGAAGTGAAAGGGCTGCTTCCTTTTCAGAATATTACCCATGGAGATAACACAAGGAGTATGATCAGAAACAGTGCCTGGCGGTAAGAAGTTAGCCTTCACATTAACCTCCGCTGCATAGCCGGCATTATTCATCATAACTCTGTCAATTTTGCATTTAATATTTTTTGCAGAGAACGTGTAGAAACACCCTTCATAGGGGACATCAAAGAGTTGCGAAAGAAGACAGCACTCTTTAAATTCTGCAACTTCATAATCTGTGATGGCCCGATTGCTGATTCTATCTTCTGAATTAAGTGGGCAATTGAAATCACCACATACAATCCAGGGGCCTTTAACAGTAGCTG
>JBDNDU010000032.1:17500-20000 GCA_039764185.1 Tamarix austromongolica | reverse complement strand
CACCGGATCAACACCAGCCAAGAAAATCTGTGACTTGAGAGGATTTGCCTCCAACCCCGACACTGCACTGAACTCTGAGAGAGTCTGCATCAATACCTGCACCGAAGCAACATCTCCTCTACTAAAAAGCACCAGGTCATCAGCAAAAGCAAGGTGAGAAATACCTAGTGCTTTACACTTTGGGTGGAAAGAGAAGCCACTCTGTCTAACGGCTCTTAAGCGCAGCAGACGAGAAAAGTACTCCATACATAACACAAAGAGATACGGCGAAACCGGGTCCCCTTGCCTTAACCCACGAGCACCCTGGAAGAAGCCCATAAGTTGACCGTTGAGCTTCAAAGAAAATGAAGTGGAAGAAACACATTCCATGATCAAAAACACGAACTGATCCGGAAGCTGGAAACCCCTAAGAACAGCATACAAAAAAGACCAGGAGAGAGAATCATAGGCCTTCTTTATATCAACCTTAAGCAGGCACCTCGGCGAGGCTCGTTTCCTAGAATAATCCTTAACTAGTTCTTGAACCAGAAGGATATTCTCAGACATCAGCCGACCATTAACAAACGCCCCCTGTTCATCACTGATAATATGCCCCAAGACAACAGAAAGGCGCTGGGCAAGCAGTTTAGAAATCACCTTGTAAGTGGTAGAACAGCAAGCTATAGGGCGAAAATCTGAAACCGTTTCCGGTTTAGAACATTTGGGGATCATAGCCAAAGCTGTATGGTTGATGCGTTTCAGGAGCCGACCAGAATGGAAGAATTCGAGCACCGCATCACAGAAATCTTTCCCCACAATATCCCAAGCACTCTTAAAGAACCGAGCAGAATAGCCATCCGGGCCTGGTGCTTTATCTTCCCCCAGGGAGAACACAACAGACTTGATCTCCTCTTCACTAACAGGCTTCAATAACTCCTTCTGAAGGTCCGTAGTTAACAAGGGGCCCTGAGAAAAAACCATGCTATCAGGAGGATCACCATCAACTTCAGTCCCAAGCAACTGTTGGTAAACAGAAATGAACTCCCTTTCTAGCTCACTATCATTTTGGGTCCAAGAACCA
This sequence comes from Tamarix austromongolica, assembly GCA_039764185.1. Classification (NCBI taxonomy): domain Eukaryota; kingdom Viridiplantae; phylum Streptophyta; class Magnoliopsida; order Caryophyllales; family Tamaricaceae; genus Tamarix; species Tamarix austromongolica. The sequence continues at coordinate 18,940 of JBDNDU010000032.1, read as the reverse complement.
TCTGTCTTCCTCACACGCAAAACTACAGACTTGGCTTGGCGTGCTTTCAGCATGTCGTGGAAGAACCGGGAGTTTGAGTCACCATGGAACAAAAACTTCTGCTTATTCTTTTGTGCCACAAAGCTCGAAGCAGCTTTGTTCAAAAACAACGCCTGGGAACGAAGCTCCTCCAAAGTGGTAAAAGAAGAGCCACCAGAGCCCGATAAAAAAACCTCCTGAGCAAGTGAAAGCTTACCCTCTGCTTCTTCTGCTCTAGAGATAATATGGGAAAAGTGTAACCTATTCAGCTGCTTGAGGCCGTGCTTGAGGCCGGAAAGCTTCTGACATAGGTTGAACTGATGAGACCCACAAAAATCAAATCTCCACGCATCGGCCACAACACTGAGGAAATCATGATGATCACACCACATGTTGAAGAAGTGAAAATACTTCCGAAAAACTTTTTTCCCACCAATCGAAATAAGAGCAGGGCAGTGATCAGAGATAGAACCTGGAGGGAGGAACTGAGCCAAGACAGTAAAGTCTGCTGCAAACCCTGTAGAATTCAAGAGAACTCTGTCCAACTTACACTTAACATTTTTAGCAAAGAAGGAGTAGAAACAACCTGTGGAGGGAACATCCGACAGTTGATTCACGAGGCAACACTCCTTGAAATCTGCCATCTCATAATCAGTAACCGGTCTGTTTCCCGAACGATCCACCGCATTAAGAGGAGTGTTAAAGTCTCCACACACTATCCACGGGCCATCAATAATAGGAGATAAGGCATTCAAATTGTCCCAAAGGGGTCTCCTATCACTAACGCTGTAAAACCCATAGACCACAGTAAGGCAAAAGTCAACACCAGTAGAAAGATCAGTGACCATACCAGAGAGAGATTGTGGGGAGGCCTCCAGAGCAGTCACAGTCACCACACCCGGGTTCCATAAAAGTAAGATGCGCCCATTAGGGTGGAGAGAAAAATTATGCAGGTACTTCCACCCTGCAAAATAGAGACGCACTAACTTTATGACTTTTCCATCGTCCAATTTGGACTCCAAAATCCCAACTAAAGAGCAACGGCGATCACGCTGAAGTCTGGCAAGAGCTTTTTGTTTCAGGGGAGAGCTCCCTCCCCTTATATTCCACACCAGGATATTCATACCAAAGGATCGGCTTGATGCCGAGAACTCTTACGTCTTCCAAGTAGCCCTAGAGGTGGCCTCTTGAGAGACATAGGCGGCCTCTTTTTAGGGCCCCGGCCCTTTCTACTGACAATTTTCCATGGCTCACCCTGCACAACCTCTAAACCCTCATCAAGGATACCAGTCGCCTCAGCTTGTTGCTTCCCAGATGTCTCTTGGTTACTCTGTTTCTGAATCTTGATCTGATCCTTCTTTCTAGGCACATTAGAAGAAGGAACAACCTGTTGTGCATCAAGGATCGGAGCCTTCCCTTTGA
>JBDNDU010000032.1:7500-10000 GCA_039764185.1 Tamarix austromongolica | reverse complement strand
AGTTGGGCCGCGGACATGGGCCAACTTGTGTGCCTTGGTTGTCCGGAGCTGCGGACACCGAGCCAAGTTGGGCACCCTGGGCATTCGGAGCCGCGGACATGGGCCAACTTGTGTGCCTTGGGCATTCGGAGCTGCGGACACCGAGCCAAGTTGGGCACCCTGGGCATTCGGAGCCGCGGACATGGGCTAACTTGTGTGCCTTGGGCATTCGGAGCTGCGGACACCGAGCCAAGTTGGGCACCCTGGGCATTCGGAGCCGCGGACATGGGCCAACTTGTGTCCCTTGGGCATTCGGAGCCGCGGACACCGAGCCAAGTTGGGCACCCTGGGCATTCGGAGCCGCGGACATGGGCCAACTTGTGTGCCTTGGGCATTCGGAGCTGCGGACACCGAGCCAAGTTGGGCACCCTGGGCATTCGGAGCCGCGGACATGGGCCAACTTGTGTGCCTTGGGCATTCGGAGCTGCGGACACCGAGCCAAGTTGGGCCGCGGACATGGGCCAACTTGTGTGCCTTGGTTGTCCGGAGCTGCGGACACCGAGCCAAGTTGGGCACCCTGGGCATTCGGAGCCGCGGACATGGGCCAACTTGTGTGCCTTGGGCATTCGGAGCTGCGGACACCGAGCCAAGTTGGGCACCCTGGGCATTCGGAGCCGCGGACATGGGCCAACTTGTGTGCCTTGGGCATTCGGAGCTGCGGACACCGAGCCAAGTTGGGCACCCTGGGCATTCGGAGCCGCGGACATGGGCCAACTTGTGTGCCTTGGTTGTCCGGAGCTGCGGACATGGGCCAACTTGTGTCCCTTGGGCATTCGGAGCCGCGGACACCGAGCCAAGTTGGGCACCCTGGGCATTCGGAGCCGCGGACATGGGCCAACTTGTGTGCCTTGGGCATTCGGAGCTGCGGACACCGAGCCAAGTTGGGCACCCTGGGCATTCGGAGCCGCGGACATGGGCCAACTTGTGTGCCTTGGGCATTCGGAGCTGCGGACACCGAGCCAAGTTGGGCACCCTGGGCATTCGGAGCCGCGGACATGGGCCAACTTGTGTGCCTTGGGCATTCGGAGCTGCGGACACCGAGCCAAGTTGGGCACCTTAGGCATTCGGAGCCACGGACATGGGCCAACTTGTGTGCCTTGGTTGTCCGGAGCTGCGGACATGGGCCAACTTGTGTGCCTTGGGCATTCGGAGCTGCGGACACCGAGCCAAGTTGGGTACCCTGGGCATTCGGAGACGCGGACATGGGCCAACTTGTGTGCCTTGGGCATTCGGAGCTGCGGACACCGAGCCAAGTTGGGCACCCTGGGCATTCGGAGCCACGGACATGGGCCAACTTGTGTGCCTTGGTTGTCCGGAGCTGCGGACATGGGCCAACTTGTGTCCCTTGGGCATTCGAAGATGCGGACACTGAGCCAAGATGGGGACCTTGTCCCTATAGAGATGCGGACATGGGCCAACTTGTGTCCCTTGGTTTTCCGGAGCTGCGGACACCGAGCCAAGTTGGACACCAGGACCTGCGGATGGGCCGGTTCGGGGCACCTTGGAAAATCGGAGGCAAGGACTTGAGGCATCATGTGCACCTTGCCCAATGGGTTGCATGGGCATTAGGCAGCACTGGGCATCGTCGCTTAAGCACACTGGGCGTCCGCGGGCGCTCTCTGGGCACGAAATCCTCAAAAACCCCCCAGTATGCAAACTCAGGGGATCCCATGTCTACTCCTGCCAGGGCTAAAAAGCAAAAAAAAGCTCTATAGGGGGGAGGAGCTTGTCTCCAGGGTGGGGCGGTTGGGCGTTGGCACTCGTAGTGTCCAGCCTCAACATCCTCACCAAGTCCCGTAGGATCGTGCCCGGTCGGTGTCCCCCCCCTCGCCGACCAACCCGCGGAATCCGGGCACAACTCCGGCGGCTTTTCCGGCGACTTTTCCGGCGAGTCCATTTTTGGGTGTTTTTGGCTAGAATTTTCGGTTGGCTTGTCCCAAGGTCTATGGAAATGACTTGGCTCGTACTATGGGCACTCGGATTTAAAAGAATCGACGAACCCCATCGTCCCCCTATTGCTCTCATTTAGGGGCGAGGCGTTGGGTGCCACGCTTTTCCGCAATACAACTCCAACCTCATCGGCCCTTCATCGTCCCCCTGTTGGCTCGTCCGAGCTAATAGGGGCGAGGCGTTGGAGGCGAGCCGTTGGGTGCCTAGGCCAGGGTAATGCGACTTCCGAGCTGTGCCTTAGTCCCCATGTCAGTTTTGTACGAACCTTGGCCATGACCCGCCGTACGCTGTTGGTTCGCTTGCCCCAAGGGCTATGGAAATGACTCGGGGAGTATCAGGGGTAACCCGGATTTAAAAGAATCGACGAACCCCATCGTCCCCCTACTGCTCTGCTGTAGGGGCGAGGCGTTGGGTGCCACGCTTTTCCGCAATACAACTCCAACCTCATCGGCCCTTCATCGTCCCCCTGTTGGCTCGTCCGAGCTAATAGGGGCGAGGCGTTGGAGGCGAG
>JBDNDU010000317.1:0-21604 GCA_039764185.1 Tamarix austromongolica | reverse complement strand
TATATATTTGTTAAGTTTTGTGACTTAATTCACTTTGTTTGTTTGTTTGCCGTAGAGAAATCCAAAGGTTGTGGAGTGGAAGGGTAAAAGAGTTCCCTTCAGTGAAAAATTGGAAGAGCTATTTTCTAATGATAGGGATAAAAGGGATAATGTTGTAACTACTACTAAAGTAAGAACAAGGAGAAGGGAAGTTGTAAGACAACATGGAGGATCTAATAGCATGATTCAAGATATTAACAATATGGTCTCAAAAGACAAAGTTCACATTGAGGGGTTTAGTTCATTTAGTATTGATTCTAGGACTCCACTTCATTCTAATCAAGACTATGGTTCAGATGCTAGTAGTGCAAGTGTACCATAAGCAGGTGTGAGTCATAGAAAAGGCAACAAGGGTAAGAGGAAAATGGATACATTTATTACAACATGTTCTAATATGTTAAGTGCACAGGTAGAGAAGTTTCCCACATTTATGGACAAATGCTCACATGTTGATCCCGTTAAGGCTATTAAGTTTGTTGAGGAGCTTGACTTTGATCCAAGGTACATGATGTTGTCTTCTTTCCATATTTCAAAGAATCTTGCAGGCTATGAGATGCTAAATGCGTATATCTTAGAACGACGTCGATTTGCATTATAGCTTCTACTAGTGCAAGCACAAATCATTGATGAATCAGAACCTTCCTTTTATGTGTAGTTTCATGCTTTAAGAAACTTAATTTAAGATGTCTTTTAGGATGATGAAATCATTAATCTTTGTTGACTATGAAACAATTGTAAGGTGATGACATCTTGTGCACCTTTTGAGATTATATTGTGGATGATGCTGGAAATATTTTGATTTTATTAACATTGTGTTGAATATAGGATGATGGATATCCTTTAACTTATTAAGTTTGTTTTTAATGAAAGGTGATGGGTGTCTTTCTTCAATGTGTTATATATAATTTATTTTATTCGTACAAAAAATCTTTGTCTTTAAACTAGTTGGATAAATGGATGTTGCAACAAAAAATTGCTCGTCTTGTAAATATTTTGGTTATTGTTGTGATTGAGGTGGTACTAGTGGTGGTGGAGAAATATGAGAAGGAAGAGGTGGTTATGGTGGATGAGGTGGTGGTGGAGGAGGAGGTGGTTGTGGTGGATGAGGTGGTGGAGTTGTGATAGAGGTGGTGGAGGTGGAGGAGGAGGTGGTTGTTGTGGAGGTGGAGGTGGTGGTGGTGGTAGTGGTAGTGGTGCTAGGTAAGTTATTGTAGAAGGGACTTATCTATTTAATACAAGGGTATAAATATCATTTGTTTTAGTTTTTTAACTTTTATTCTCCTCAATTCAAATGAAAATTTTAAAACATTCACCCCGATTCACCCAGGTTAGGTTAATATCATCCAAACAATATTTTAAAATATTCACCTCGATTCACCTCCATTCCCTTCACTTACCCTATGTTTGGATTAGGGTGGAAGGAGGTTAATGAAGGTGAATTAATTGATTCATCCCGTTTGGGTACCAGGTTAAAAAATTTACTTGGGTGAATCGAGGTTAATGTTTCACCTCCATTCACCTTGATTAACCTTATTTTTACTAACCTCTGATTTCAGGGGTAACCGAGGTGAAGGTGAAAGAATAAGTAAATATTTGACTTGATAGGACCAAAATACCCCTCAATAGGACTTATTTATTTAATACAAGGGTATAAATGTCATTTTCTTTATTGTTTGATATTCATTCATCTCAATTTAAATGAAAATTTTAAAACATTCACCCAAATTCACTCAAGTTAGGTTAATATCATCCAAATAATATTTTAAAATATTCACCCCGATTCACCTCCATTCCCTTCACCTAGGTTAATTTTTAATGTTTACCCTCAACCCGATTCACTCCAATCCAAATGAACCATAAGTGATTAATGTTTTATTTAAATATTTAATTAGGCCCACATAACAACACTTACATAACTTCCATCAACACAATGAATTTACATTATTATATCCATTCTAAGTGGCATTAAATCTGATCAATTTCAAGTGGCATTAAAACCCATATAGTCCAAATCACATTAAACTCGAACCAATCCAAGTGGCATTAAAGCCGATCTAACTCATATGGCATTAAAGCTAATCAATTTTAGGTAACATTAAAGTCGAATAATTCAAGTGGTGCTAGAGCGGAATAATTCCATGGCATAAAAATATATCATAAGATAAAATACAATTTCAATCCATACTCAACTAAGGATACGGTTTTCTAAATCAATTACAATTTAGACACATTAGAACATACTCAAAAATCACAAAATAATTCATAATTAGCCGAACATGTTAACCACATAATCATGATCAACTCTTCATATACTCAAACCCACATAATATTCAAGAGGCATCTTAACATCTGTTCACATTGAAGTTATAAACTCATACATACATAAAATTACAACACAAACGCATAATATATGCTTGACATACTTAAATAATCATAAAGAATACACATCACCTTCCACTTCAAGAAGACATGCATTTCATATTCTTCCATAAGCAAAGGTAAGTAATGGCTTACCTAAATTCAAAGCTAGCTAAGCAAAATTGAGAAATAGAGAGAGAGAGAGAGAGAGAGAGATCGAAAGCTTAACAATCTACAATAATGGTTTCCAAATGAATTGTTGCGAAATTAGAGGGGATAAGGGTTGTTGGAGCTTCATTAGTGGTCAAGGACCACTCATAGGTGGTCGATTGGGCTCTTGGTGGTTGGCGGTGCCCTCAGCGTTGAAGTAGGGTCAAGCGACCCACCTCGCTCCGCTGCTCGCATTGGCATGTCGTTGCACTGCTATTATTCCAATATAGAAGGTCAAAGAATACTAACATTTTATTCCACCCACTTGAAGGGACTGCTTTCTTATTTTTTTTTTCGAAAGGTACATTCAAATCTTTTAATTTGTCAAATACTTGTAATTCCATAAGAGGATTTAAAGTTCTTATTTCTTTGACTTTTCTATTAAAAGTTTTTCTTTGCCTACAATAATGAGGATTAGTAAGCAATAATCTACAAGGTTTAAGGTAAGAATTCTTCCTACTCTTTGTTAGTTAGAGAAAATTTGTGTTATCTTCAAAAATAGGACATGTATAATATCCATACACACTATAATCATAAAGATTACCGTAAGCAGGAAAATCATTTATGGCACAAAATAACATCACTCTCAAGTTAAATGAATCTTGGCTTCGTGCACCAACTACTTCAACTCCATAATCCCATATGTAATTAAATCCTCAATAAGGGGAGCAAAATAAGCATCAATATCACTACTCCACTGATTTGGACCAAATATAAATAAGGATAACACCATCTATTTTCTCTTTAGGCATGATGATGGGGGAAGATTGTAGATAACCAGAATAATGGGCCATAAACTATAGTTGTTGTTTCCATTAAAAGAGTTCATTATGTCTTAATAGAATGTAACCCATAGGTTTTTAGGTTCACTACCAAAATTAAGGTATAAAGAATTAATCATCTTCTATTAAGAAATTTTTTCCAAATGTCTAAGCTTGTCATAAAAATCCTTCCTTCCATATGCCATATAAGTTTATCTGCATTTTCCTCATTATGAAACATGCATTAGAATCATGGTATAATTAGAAAGTACCACAACACCTTATTAGGAACCTTATCCCTCATGTATCATGACATTCGACATTAAGGACAACTATCTAATGATATATATTCATTACGATGCAAAATGCAATCATTAACCTTTTCATAATTCAAACCCATAGAGCACATCATCTTCTTAGCTTCATAAGTACAAGGATAATGCACATTGTCATCCAAAAGCATCTCTTTCAAGAGCTCTGGAAAGGAAGTGAATCTCTTATCACTCCATCCATTACCCACCATCAAGTTTTATAATTGCAATACTTAGGATAATATTGTAAATTTAGTACAATCATTGTATAAAGATGCCTTTGAATCATTTACCAACTTTTCAAAAATTTACAAACAGTCTCTCAAATGTTTTTCAACATTGTTGGTCAGCTCTTCCATGTAAGCAATGTCATTTGTAACTTCAACATCGTTGTGGTTATCCACACTAGGCTCATTAAGAAGTGGCTCTCCATTCCATATTCACCTATTATAACTCTTATCAAGTTTATAGATAATGTGATGATCTCATATGTCATTTACTCTTATTCTTACTGTATTTCCACAATATACATATGGAAAAGATATCCACAAAGGATCTTTCAAATGTTCAACGACTATCTTAATAAATTATTGAACACCATCTATATGTTATCTAGAAAAATTACTTGTATGCATTCATTTACGATCTATAACGAGAAATAAGTAAAATATGTCCCCTAAATTAAAAATAAAAATGGGTTATTAGACAAAATTAGCCAAGTCAAGAAAAAAAAATAGCAACATACAAGAAATACATATACACCATAATAACATTTGCATTAGTAACAATACCATGATTTCTACAATACTATATATTTTGTTTCCGTATTCTAAAATTAGAAATAGTTTGATAATATATCTATTAAATGATTTTCCATCTCCACATGATATAGAAACTCACAAACTAACAACATAAAATGTACAAATATACACCACAACATCATATACAATATGAATATACATAAAGGAGTTCAAATGAGATAGATACAAGCAAATTTCAGAAAATAGAGAAAGTTATACAAGCTTAAACTACAAAGAAAAGGAAAAACAAAAGAATAATGAACTTACTATGAGAAGAGAGAGAGAAAGTTGACGATTGTGAACCGAAGAGGAGGAAAATTGAGCAAGAACTCCAGTGAAGAGAAGAGAGAATACATTGGCGGTTGTAGAGGTTTGTCACTTTGAACGACCATTGTCTAGTATCGAGAGGTAAAATGAAAAGTTGCAAACAATTCTAGGTTAAAGAAGGATGAAGTAAAAAACATGGAAAAAAGGGTATGCACGATGGTTGTAACTTAGAACCGCCATGTACACTATGTTCCATGTTAGAGAGAGAGAATATAGTAAGTGTTATAGAACAAAACCGTCTAGTATAGTTGGCATAAAATGTAATGTCATAATAAGAGTATACACGACACTCATTGTTTATAATCATCATGTATATGCTTATTTTCCCTTTTTTTAATATGGAAAATAACATACACGGAATATGGAAAATAACACTCATAAAAAGGATGACTAATACATTACATACTGAATAAGGTAACCATACACATCACAATAAGAAGGTATGCATAGAATAAGCAATCTAATGGCAATATAGATACTATGCATACATATATGCTTAAGATAAAAGATGATTTTGGGAAAAATAGGATTAAAGTTAATACTTAGGTATCGTAAAATTTAATTTATTTAATCATGTTGAGATTAGGGAATAATTAGTAATAATACTCCCTCTTTCCCCCCACAAATAAGACAAAGGTATTTAACCCCACGGATACTCTCACATATAAAGTGAAACACATTTTGGCCACTAGTAAACCTCAAATCCTCATATACGCGTACCCCCTATAAGTTGGTGTATCGGCGAATAAAGTAGACTAAGGTAATCCAATTTCATTAGGACCAGACAATATATATATAATCAAATAGTTTCAACATTTAGTAACATTTTGGTCCCATCTCATGTGATCTTCCGCTTAAATTATTAATATCTTATTCATTTGTTAACCATCACTATGCATATAACATTGAGTCATTTACCTTACTCATTATCATAATACTTCTCCAATATCTTACAAATCTTAATTATCACATAAGCAGTGATCTTTTCATTTATTATATAAAATATCCACAAAATGAGTAATAGTTATACCATTATTATCCATTTATCACTTAGGTAAATTCATTATAACAATTGTGTTATTAATATGAAATTAGGATTATATTAAAATCAATTAAGAAAAACTCCACATAAAATAACAAACGAGGAATTCACATAAACACTAAACTAATATTTAAGAATAAAATTAATAAATAAATAAGACAAGTCACTTAATTCAAGTCTTTCACCTATGAAGGCACTTAAGGTTATCCTAAAGCCAGACATATCCTAGGAAGATTATATTGAATGGAAAATGACAAAATTATCCTTATTAACCATAAATCTTTACTCAATACATCTAAATATAGATTAAACTCATGATTTATCAAATTCAAGACAACAATTAAGCACCACGTATTAAATAAGAATAAGCCAAAAATTGGATTAGAACTTGCAATTAAACATAAAAAATAATAACTTTAATCTTAATTTTTTTATACACATTTTAAGTCCTTTTTAACTTAACTAAACATTTTAGGCTAACTAACACTAACCAATGTTAATTATTCAACAATAATATCCTAGAACTAATTCAGACATCCCCATTTTAAGTCCTTTTTAACTTAACTAAACATTTTAGGCTAACTAACACTAACCAATGTTAATTATTCAACAATAATATCCTAGAACTAATTCAGACATCCCCAAGGGACAACAACACGTAAAAATACCAAAATACCATCTAATTTACTAAAATCTTATTTAAATAATAACTTAAATTATACAAGTCCAAATGAATACTTATATCATATGAAATTATATGTAAATGACCTAATGAACATGACAGTGATCTTTGATTTTACAAAACTCATTGATATAATCATTTTAACCTTGGTAGTGCACAAATTTGAAATTACCAAACATGTTTTTAATTCCATTTTAACCCAAACACGTCCCAACACCAATAAATACCAATACACACTTATTAGACATTTCATGTAATATTTTAATAACATAATACCATGCATGAATATGCACTTAATATTTTAGCATACTCTCTACTTACCATTTTCACATAAAATGATTAAAATACACGAACAATGAATACAAACATATAAGATAAAATCATGATAGAACATAAAATAACATGCTCAACATGGTTATAAAATGTATTATAAATTATTACATCTTCATATAGACTACAATTTTAAACAAATAACAACACCACACTTTATGTATCCTAAGAGTAAGCAAAGCTTACCCAAATACCAATATTCTAGCAAGTAAACCCTTAACCATTTTTCATGTTACCCTTTAGATCACTTGTAAAGACATAATAATAAGTTAAAAGACTAATGAAACTTAGCAAGGAAATGTGAGGAGGAAATTGGGAACAAAAGGAGTAGTAACCAAGTTTTAAGGAAAAGGAAGAAGGTGTGGAGAGTTGTTGGAGAACACACAAACTTAGTAGTAACCACCACCTAAACCACTATATCAACCATGACCCAAAATCAAATAAAAAAGGGCAAAACAAGAGGAGAAATTTGGGCAAGGTTAAGGCCAGAGAAAGGAGGATTGAAGCTAAGGAAAATTGGCCAAAATGTGCAATAGAAGCTTGGCGAATTGGTAATAGCAGCTCAAAATTAGTAGTAGTAGGTCATAGTTCTATCTATTCAACATAGGTGAAATAGAGGGCAAAAGTAGGTGGTAGAAGTCATGAAATGGAGGTGACAATATGTGAGAAAGAAGTGCACGATAGAAGGAATAACTCCTAACAAAATAATAATAATAATTGAAGAAAACAAGGGAGTATACATTGTAAGAAATCCAACCCAACAAGAATAGGGGGGAAATGAAGGTGGAACAAAGACACTAGAGGCATTAGGAGTGGGAAAAATGATAAGTTATGAGCTCAACTAATCAATAGACACCACCCTAAAGCTCAAAGAAAAAGGTTTGGATATTGAGATAGGTACAAGCCCATTACAAGAAAGAGCGAAAAATAGAAGTGGAAAATGATGGGTATGGATCAAATATGACTCAAATAGTTAGTTGGGAAGGGAGTGAAAGCCCCATAATTTCCTAGGGAAATTATGCATAATGAAAGGATAAGATATGCATGACTTAAGAGGCATTAGGAGGTCAAATTCTACGAAAAGAGGGTAAGGACAAGAGGGGAAAGGGTTTGGGGTGGGTTTGGATACTTACACACTTGAGTGTTAAGGTTGTGTGTATTAAGAGAGTGTAAGGTTTTTATGACAAAATTTCATAATTAGTGTACTTTTAACTAATATTGGAGCAAAATACAAATAAATAGGATAAAAATATGATTGGAATCTAGCTAGGGTGATTTTTGGGATAAAATGAAATAGTTATAAGTTTAGTTACAATTAATTTAATAAAATAAATTGCAAAGAAAACCCAAAATATTTATTTTAGGAGAAAAAATAGCAAACGAACTCTAAAACATATGAAATTTTGTTGGAAGGTGTAGAATAATTTTAGGAACTCAATTATATAAAAAATATTAGATATCATGGTTAGAGTGAAGCTTGAAATATGGACAACAAGTGAAAATGACAAAATAAGATAACCAACGGCAACTCATTTTTCTACAACTAGGCGAAACAATTATTGAAAGGTCAAAAAGGGTAAGATGCATGAGGAATAATTTTGAAAATAAAAAATGCAAAAATTATTAACTTTAGAATTCTTTTAGAGCCCAAACAGATTAAAATAGAGGAAATGATGAAAATCATATGTTGTGGAAAATAAAAATTTCTCTAACTTTACAATTCGAAATAAATGTACAGACTTAAAAATATCAGGACTTTTCTCTATAAGTAGAATAATTTTATCTCAATTTTTTTTGGGATGAGACAAAAATAGGGAGAAAGTCTTAGAATAAAAATTACATAAATTATAATTTTTCATAAATGAATAAATATTTAGCAAAAAACTCAAAAATGAACATAGGAAGTATATAAATAAAAGATTAAGCCTGGACTTATTTTTAAGAATGAGTTATAAGTTTAGAATGAGTCAAAATTAGTAATAACGACATAGTTAGAGAATTCGCGAAAGCGTACAATTTTCCACAAATGAATGAAATAAGTGTCGAAATACACAAATTTAATATAAATGACTTGGAAAACTATGATAAAACTTTTTGAAGTGGATTACAAGTCTAATTACATAGTAATTAGGGTTAAAAAAATTGTGAGGTATTACACCATTGATTATCCACTCAACCCCTTAGTGCTACATGTTCCACCTCGATACTCGGTCATCCATTCCACAAGCTTTGATTACATAGTAACTAGGGTAATAAAAATCCAAGGTATTACACCATATTATATTTCTAGTCATCCGCCCAACACCAAAAACCTTAAACTTCTATTTTGAACCTAATTAACCTAATCCTTATTCCGTCCCAACTAAAAATACATAATTAACACTTCCAACACATATTATCAACCTATTATTTTTATAATAATTATCACCTAATATATCAGGTTAAAATTAAGTTCTTAATTAGGATTTACGGGGAATAAGGCATCATAAATCACCCAAGTTTCAATATGATGAAGACGACAAGCCAAAAAAAAAAGTTAAGTGGCAATTGTTCTAATAGTCAATAATCTAGGTCTCATAAAATAAATGAGGTGGAAAATGAAAAACTTCATAAAAATTTGCTTCAAAAGTCAAAATTTAAGACTAATGATCTTGCCTCACCAATACATCATTCCTCAACAACTACCACTATAAAAGAATATTTAGCTATTTTGAATGAGATATAAGAAAAAATCTCTTATGAGTTATTTGTCATAGCTACTTTTATCATAAACCTATGGATGTTTATGACTCTTGAAAAAACTATGATCCCCGTATTCATTATGAGGTGGAAAAAATTTGAATCAAGGGTCATAAAACTCTTGGAAATGATATAAAATCAATCAAAAACTTAAACACTAGATTATATAACTATAAAAAAAAACATTAAATGAAATCAATTATGAAAAATTTCAAAGCTAATAAACCAATTTAATGATCTACCAAAACTAGATGACTCATTTCATTGGTTCATTGATCTATCAAAATTAGTTGGATAGTTCTTCTAGACCCAAATAAACCCTAGAAACATGTTAACCTATTGATTGGTATAGCATAAAACTACTCCAGTGGTTTCCACAAGTTTATGTTCTTTCTTTTAAAAAAAACACCTGTAGAATACAATTAAACACACTTAGATCATAATCAAACAAAAAATTTAGCAAGGATAATATTTCTTATCATACTTTGGGTGCAATTGAGTGTTAATCATATATTAAGCATAAGCTAGAAAAGCTGTGGAAGGATTTTAGTGTAAGTAAACCCTTCATGAAAGGTGAAAATGAGGTTAAAAAGGAAAAAAGAAGACTTGTTATACTCCGACATGAGTTGGTTGGGCACACGGAAAATAGTAGAGAAAGGATAGTGAAGATAATGAGCTTTTAGGTTATTTTATCATTAGCCCAAAATTTTTTAAATAAAATATTGTTAGTTTTGAAAATTCGGAATAAAAATTTGGATTCACAAAAATTATTTACTTGAATTAAAAACAAATTTTATTAAAGGAATAATCCATTACAAAGGCATAAAATAGAATATGCTCCATTTTTTTTTAAACAGAGATAGCTTATAAAATATAATAAATTTAAATATATAAAATATAATTAAGAACTTATTTTGGAGATATAATAAACTAAAGACAAAAAAATAACACTTCCAATGACTTAGAAGGTCAAACATTGGTCCACTCGCAACAAACCCTATCTCTAGTTTTTATCTGGTTGATCACTATTCAATTATTTAAGGTAATATTTTCCAAAAGTCAAAATAAATAATAATTATAATATTTTTATCCAAAATAAATATATACAATAATTTATGGTAGTAAATTTAGATAAAATAAAGATTTGTTTCCAATTAGGATTAAGGATTTTAAAAGAACTGGGTATTGCAATATTTATATGCATGCTGGCCTTTAGATTTTTGGTTATATAGTTGATGATTAATTATGTGTGAATAGTTAAAAGCGTGAAAATAAACACTTGGAGAAATTTTCATGAATTGTGCTAGTTCATAATCCATATTTTCCAATATGCTAAATATGTTTGATATAAAATGGGTATTTTATTAAAATCATATTTATTATTATTAAATATTTAGTATACAAAAAAACATAAAATAGGGGGAATTTGTTCCTCCCTAATTATTCCCATACCAAAAAAGTCCTAAGGGAACACTCATGTTGGATTAGTGATTCACTTCCCTCAACTCCATTTTGGGATTCAAGTTCTACTTGGTGCGTAGTTGTTGTAATACATCATTCTTAAATATCCCTAATTAAGTGTAATAAAATAAAGTAAGTTATTGTATGTGTAATTAATTACATAAATGATTGTATAATATTTTATGACCTCAAGATTTTTGTTGGTGATTCTATAGTAATTATAATTGTATAGCTAGACCCACTTTACTTATAAAATTCTATTTATATTTGTTAAATTCTAATTTAAACCCTCATAAAAATACTCTTGTAAAATTTTATTTGATTTCTAAATAGATTTAAATGTAAACCTATAGATTTTGGTTTAATTTTATTTATTTATTTTATCTCTTTTAAAATTTATACATAAAATATGTAATTAAGGTATGCTAGATAAAAATAATATAAAATATTTTTCAAAAATTTTAAAAAATTATATTTAGGTTATAAACAATTAAATAGGTGGATATGGAAATTTTAGTGGTTTTATGAATTGTTTTGATATTAATTTTTGTAATTACCTTGTAAGCTTGTTATTTCACCATCATATCAATATTTTATATATCAAACCTTTTTGGGAATTTATAAAAATTCACATGCAATTTTATAACATTATTTTAGGGTTTTTATTAAAAAAATTATAATTTTACGAGCTTATTTGCAATTATTATTAATTTTAGCCTCTTTATTGATCATTCCACCACTAAAAATAATTTATAAATCCTAAAATTACTTTCCAACCACAAAATTACTTCCTTACACTTCGATAACTAGATTTTGCATCAATTTGACCATTATATCATTTATTCAACCAAAATTTGAGCCAAAGTTATTTCCTTACACTTTCTGCCTAAGTTAATCGTCTCATTTTGGTTTTTCTTGTACCCAACCTTCTTCACTTTCCTTCCCCATGCTTGAACTTGACATCCCTTAACCTTATACCTACACACCATCACCTTCCCCATCCCTTGGTTGATTGCTTGGTTTTCGTAATTTCATCCAAACTACATATGCTCTACCACATTATACACTCAACCATTTTATACTTTATCATTCAAGAGTGTAACAAACTACCTCTCCCCCTCTATTGGCTATAAATTTTTGGTTCCTCCATCCCCTATTTATACCCCATTTCTTGGCTTGTTCTCTTTTAACGTCTCTTTGCTCTTCTTGTTTACTCTCATATCTCTCTTCATTTTGGTCATTTTTGCTAAGTGTTATTGAGCTTGTTGAGCCTAAAAAAAACTCACACATTTGTTGTCTCCATTATCCTTATTGTATTTTCTTTTCTTGATACATAATCTAGCCTTATCATATTTTTTTTAATATAAGCGTGTTAGATTTTATCAGTCCTCCTTGTAGTGGGTCAATCCTTATTGGGTATAATTCTCGTCCTTTTGATTTTAATTATTATGGTGTATTATTTTTTAAATGTTTTATATTGTAATTATTGTTATGGGGTCATATGTTTTTAAGGATAAGGCATAATAGTTGGGAGCTAGGGCTTGTGGTAATTTTTTGTTCTTATTTTTTCTATTTTGCTTGGGAATAAGGTAATTTATATGCTCCTACTAAATATGTAAAAATCATGTAATAGCATATTTAGATTTTCCTATGTTATGCTTAAGTGTAATTTATGCTTCCTTATACTTTAATAAAAAGTATGCATGCACCATGTATTGTTATTAATCTTTTTAAGTATGTGACTATGTATTTGTATATAAGAGCATGCTAAATTTATTTGCTTTAATACATGTGTGATAACATATTATAATATGGTTATTCGTGGTAAAATAAATATGCACGTTTTGTTAGGGTGGCTCAACCAAAGGCACTATTGTCTTCGGAGAGACATTCTCTTGTATTTTTTAGCTTAACATTATACTATTTACTTGTTTTACTTAAAGTTTGATATGTGATGTATTGAGATTTGAGCATATTTAGGTATAGTTATAAGTGATTTAATTTTTGTATACTCTAGGGGTATTTTTATCTTATTAATTAAAATATGTAATTTCTAACATGTAGGCCTACTATGTATTATATTTAGTTTAGCATGAGAAGCATGTGAAAAATAGTATGATATATATGCACGATTACGGTTTTATGAGCTACATTAGCATAATTGTGGTTTAGGGTTAAAATGGTAATTTTATCACTTAGAAAAGTTTCTATAATTTTAATTTTATATTAAAGTGGTTATTTTTATTTTATTTATTCATATCATTAATTTAACTTAATTCTAATAACAGTTGGTATTAAAGTGGAAAATTATTCAGTAAATAACATATAAGGGCATTTTGGTATTTTATGAATTATTGTACTTAAAAGAGTGAATAATTGGATTATGATGATCTTAATGGATTCCTAAATTGAATTTAATGTTAACTTTGACTCTATCTTGGATTGTTGAACTTAAGGTCGAATTAAATAATTGGAAATAAAAAATGGTTATGTATGAAATCATAATCATTGTGCATTATGTGATATTTTATGCTCGCCTTATTAGGATATTAGTATTTAAAGTGGAAGAAATCAAGATTCAAGAATGATTACTCTTCACAGTTAGCTATTGAAATACCCCAAAACCCTAATTTAGGGAATCATGGCCAAATAAAAAATTATTAGGAAATTAATTAAATAAACTACTTTTATTAAAATAAGAGGGAATTAATTAAGGTAAATCTAGGAGAAATTTATAAATAATTTTAAATAGGAAAAATTTGAGTATTTTTCTAATTAAAATGGAATTTAAGGAATTTTTTTCAAAATCCCTAAATTAGCCTAAAAAGAGAATTTAATTATTATTTTAATATTTATATTTTATTAAATATCCAAAATTACCCAAAATATATTGATTAAGCTAATCCAGATTTTCCTTTCTTTTTCCTTTTTCTTTTTCTTCCTTTTCCCCCCTCTTTTTCCTTTTCCTTCCCTTCCTTCTCTTCCTTTTTTCTCTTTTTCCCCCGACCTGGGCCGGCCCATTGGCCCAACCTCTCCCCTCCCCCTGCGTGGCCCAACCCCTCCTACGTCAATCCTCCCCTCTCCTGGCCGGTTCGGCAACTTCTTTTTTCTTTCTTTCTTCTTTTCCCTTGAACCGCCAGTCCAACCCTCTCCCACTTCGTCTTCAACCTCCGGATGCCTGCAACTCCCGATTCAGTGCCTGAAATCCCTCACCAACCATACGCCCACTCCGGCCATTCCTCCTCTCTCTTCCCCGATGACTGACCTGCCATTTCGACAGGTCCATTCCTCCCCTCTCCGCGCGCCATTCCTCCTGCCCTAACAAGTATGGCCTACACTTGTAGACCTGCACCGGCCCATTCTCTCCCGGTCGGTGACCCATAACCCTTGCCCTCTACTCTCCCACTCTTCTTTGTCGTTTTTCCCTTTCGATCGGCCTATAAATAGCCCCAAAGGCTTCCATAATCAAGTTTGGATTTTGGTAGCCCAAAAAATCGACCCAGCAACCACCGCATGTTTAGCTCGCTATTCCTCCACCTTCGACCATCTTCACCGCCCACTCCGGCCACCAAAACGCTCCCTGCACCACCCTCTACACAACCGAGACACCGGCCTTCCTCGCCCTACCCTGTATGAGCCACCCCGGCAGTGCGAAATTGCTTTCCCGAATAGCACCCTTCGACCCTGTGCCGCCCTTCGTGCCACCAGTTGTTGCCGGTTCCGCCACCTATAGCGTCGCCTCTACCTCCTGAAACGACTAGGAAACCTTTTCCTACCTCCCCACACCTCCATTTTCCCCTACTTCCCTCTCCCCTAGCCTCCACATCCATCTATCCACTTCTTCTTTCCTCCACCGCCGCCGCTGTCGGCTCCACCACCCAGCCTAGGCTGTCTCCCAACTCCTTAACCCCTAAACCTTGTATATAAAAGTGTTAATGTTTTTAATATTATTAACTATTATTATTAGTGTTATTATGATTATTATTATCATTATTATTATTATTACTACTACTACTACTATTCTTATTATTCTTATTATTACTACTTGATAGATGAGATTTATTGATTATTTTCATGTCTAAAAATATCATTTATCCCTCATTTATTCTACTAGATTTAATCTTTTCGTCGAGTTTCCCTCCTTTGAATAAGTTTTACAGGAAAGAAAAGAATTGAAGAAATTCAAGGAGAAATCAATGAGAAGAAGAAATCAAATAGAGAACACATCAAGAAATGCCGAATCAAGGAGAGCAAAGTTGGAAAGGGAACAAATATATCAAGAGAAGTTAAGCTGAAACTTTCAAAGGAATTGAGTGGAAGAATCAAAAACACGGGGGTCCTGTGTTTCCATAACACGGACCGTGTTATTAATCCCGAATATCGGTCTGTAAAGCTTTGTCAGCAGAACGGTTGGAAGAAAACACGGGGGTCCCGTGTTTCATAAACACGGACCGTGTTTTCGATTAAAAATGTGTAACTGCCACGCGACTTGTTCCTGATAAAATTTGATATGAAAACAGAGTTCGGGATATCGAGAGAAAGGATCGAATGTATTTTTCTTCCTTTATTCCTTTAGAACATACATGTAATGCACAATTCCAATCTTTGATCTTCTTGAATTCTATTGATGATTTGACATTCTGCACTTCAATTGATAAGTTTCCTCTATTCCTTTGTAAATTTCTGTATCTTCATTTTGCAGAATCTAAGTAGTTTTTGTGTAATTTTACTTGTGATCATTTCATTATTATCTAATTGTTGAAATAATAGAATTTGTGAATGTGTTATTGTCATTAATTTTTAATATTTCTGTATAATTGTATGAATTATGAATATGCAGAAATTTGAGTAATTAGAACAGGGTAGGATGAATTGAAGATGGAATCATAACTTAATTATCATTTCATAATTTAAATGTTTGATTCTACATGAGGTTTAATTGAATTAATGGTTTGAATTGAATGATTCCATATCATAGATTAAGATTCTTGAACTGATTAGATTGATCACCTATTTGGTTTAGGACTTAGTCTTTGCTAAGACAATGAAATTAATCCGTAATTGTTAATTAATTTGTCTATAGTAGCAAGAAGACCATTAATTCGTGCAATTGCATGATCCGAGCTTTTGTGATTATGATTGTAGTTGGCTACTTCCCGTTCATAATGCTACCATTAATTGAATCTAGTGTTCGTAACCTAGGTTATTAATTGGATGCAAAAATAAATTGAGAGCATATTCAATTTATTAAGGTTGAGAGGAAGTATAGAAATTATTATTCTAAATTTCTTAAGTCAACATTAAACTATTTAGATTCATTCTTTTTATGTGAATGTATGGCATTTTAATTCCATCACCAATTCAATCCTCCCCTAATTGTAAATTCGTTGTTAAAGCCTTAGTATAATCGAATTTAGTTTAGGAATCAATGAAATTGTACAAACGGGTTTATAACATCAATAGCAAAAGTAGTGATTAAAACGTCATTCCTTGTGGGTTCGACTCCTTCTTGCCATATACTACGTATTTGGGGATTAGGATTTATTTGTTAAATTTGTTGTACATACGAAAGTGCACCAAATTTTTGGCGCCGTTGCCGGGGAATTGGCAATTATAGTCTCTAGTTTTGTTGTTGTTGTTGTGGTTTCTCATTTTAGTTTTGATAAATTCTTCACGTAAACTCATCTAATCTTTCATTGTGTGAAATCTTCAGGCACTCACAATTGAGATCATTTGCAATTGAGCAACAAGGACAAATTATTCTAGCCATAGATCCAAACTCATCTTCTCCAATTGCAACTAGGACGAGAAGGAAATTGGAACAAGCTAATCAGATTCCATCACCTTTTGAAGAAAGTTCCACAAATTTGGGAGAAGACAGTATAGAGGATTTGTGTAGTACACCTTACTACATTAATCCACCGATGGCGGAGCGAACTCTCAAGGAGCTAGCTGCTCCTATCTTCCACCCTAATCTTTTATGCATTAATTATCCTGCTGATAATGATACTTGTGAAATCAAACCTGGATTAATACGAGCCTTACCTATTTTTACAGGTTTTAAAGACAACAATTCCATGGGTTCAAGCTGTTTCACCGACCCAAATAAATTTCTCAAGGAATTCCATATAGCTTGTTCTGGTATGAAACCGAATGGAGTAAGTGTAGAACAACTTAAACTCAAAGCTTTTCCTTTTGCTTTAGCTGATGCTGCTAAGGAATGGTTATATGATCTACTAGCGGGCTCAGTAAACACTTGGACTGATATGCAAAAGGTTTTCCTTGAAAAATATTTTCCTTCATCAAGAGCAACTAATATAAGAAAGGAAATATGTGGTATTAGGCAAGATGGAGGAGAATCTTTACATGAATATTGGGAACGTTTCAAGAAATTGTGTGGTAGTTGTCCTAATCATCAAATTAGTGAACAATTATTAATACAATATTTTTACGAAGGTTTATCTCCTAAGGATAAGGATCGCAATATGATAGATGCTGCTAGTGGTGGTACTTTAGTTGATAAAACACCCATCGAAGCTAAAAGGTTAATTGCTAATATGGCATCTAACTCTCAATATTGTAATAGGGGTAATACTTCTATGTCTCAACAGGTGAAAGAAACCAATATTGCTGAATTAAAAACGCAAGTATCAAATTTGACAGCTCTTGTGGAAAGAGTTGTCGGAGAAAAGATTCCTGCCAAGGTATGTGGAATTTGTTCTTTTACAGGTCATCCAACTGATATGTGTCCTACTTTGCAGGAAGAACAACAAGTAAACGCCATTGGAGGACAACCATTTCCAAAAAGGAATGATCCATTTGCTCCAACATATAATCCTGGATGGAAGGATCACCCGAATCTAAGGTATGGAAACACTCAACAAAGTGGTAACTCATATTTCCGACCACAGATGTATCAAAATCAGCAAGGAGCAAATCCACCTCCCGGATTTTTCCAAATTCCACCAAATCAGCAAAGACCACCATTTCAACCGATGCCTCCACCACAAGTTTCACAACAATCGGGGGTATGCCTTTGGAAGATTTGGTAAAATCTTTAGCTACCAATACCTTACAATTCCAAAAACGGTATTAAGAATTTGGAAAATCAAGTGAGTCAACTAGCAGATTCCCTTGGAAAAATGCAAGCACAAGGTTCTTCAAAATTTCCTAGCCAGACTGAAAGAAATCCCAAGGAAAATGCTAGTGCTATCACAACTCGCAGTGGAAAACAATTGTCAGATCCAAGAAAAGTGAGTGAAGAAGAAGACACAAACAAGGAGACAGATGAAACAATGGTTGAAGAAGAAATAAAAGAAGATTCACAACAAACGATGAAGAGTAAGTCACATTCTCCTATAAAAATTCCTGCTCCTTTTCCTAGCAGGTTGGCCAAAAACAAGAAGGTAAATCATGACAAGGAGATATTTGACATATTCAAGAAGGTAGAAGTTAACCTTCCTCTCATTGATGCAATCAAACAAGTACCCAGGTATGCAAAATTCCTTAAGAATTTGTGTACAAACAAAAGGAAACTTAATGAGAATGAGAAGGTAAGTGTGGGAGAAAATGTATCAGCAATGTTGCAAAGAAAGCTCCCACCAAAGTGCAAAGATCCAGGTATTTTCACTATACCTTGCAAAATTGGAAACACGAGGTATGAAAAATGCATGCTTGACTTAGGTGCGTCAATAAATGTCATGCCTTTATCTATCTTTAACACCCTAAGTCTAGGTCCTTTAAAGGAAACTCGTGTTGTTATCCAATTGGCTGATAGATCTAACACATATCCTGAAGGGGTTATTGAAGATGTCTTAGTTCAAGTAAATGAGTTGGTTTTTCCTGCAGATTTCTATGTGTTAGATATGCAAGATAATGTCTTGGCTAATCCATCTCCTATATTGTTAGGGAGACCATTTCTAAAAACTTCAAAAACAAAAATTGATGTTCACGATGGAGTGTTAACCATGGAATTTGATGGTGAAGTTATTAAGTTTAACATATATGATTCCATGAGATATCCTGCAGATGGTGAAGAGGTATCTATGATAGATGTCATTGAAAATTTAACTGAACTGGTGTACCAATTATCATCAGCTGATCCTTTGGAAATAACTTTGACACAAGGAATAGCAACTGAAAAATTGGAAGAATTGAGCAAATTGTATGATGTTGATGAAGAAATCAAGGAGGTAGTAGCCGCTTTGGGAACATGTCCGAGTAGAATTGGAAAATTTGTGGATTTACCATTGACAGTGGATAGGCCTGTACCTTCCATAGAACAACCACCTGAAGTGGAGTTGAAGCCTTTACCTGACCATCTCAAATATGCATTCTTAGGAGATAAAAGTACCCTTCCGGTTATCATATCTAGTGAACTGACATCTCATCAGGAAGAAAAACTGGTAAATATGTTGAAGAAATACAAATCAGCTTTGGGGTGGACAGTTGCTGATATTAAGGGTATTAGTCCTTCAGTTTGTATGCATCGGATTTTAATGGAAGAAGATGTGAAGCCATGTAGACAAGTACAACGTAGGTTGAATCCGATAATGATGGAGGTTGTGAAGAAAGAGGTTCTAAAATTGCTAAGTGTAGGAGTCATTTACCCAATTTCTGATAGTAGTTGGGTAAGTCCGCTTTAGGTTGTCCCAAAGAAAACAGGCATAACAGTAGTGGAGAATGATAAAGGAGAGATGGTTCCTACTAGAGTTCAAAATGGTTGGAGGGTATGTGTTGACTATAGAAAGCTGAACTCCATGACTAGGAAAGATCATTTTCCTTTACCATTTATGGATCAAATGTTAGAACGACTAGCAGGTCATGCTTATTATTGTTTTCTTGATGGTTATTCTGGATATGTGCAGGTACCCATAGCTCCAGAAGATCAAGAGAAAACCACATTTACATGTCCCTACGGTACGTTTGCGTATCGGCGCATGCCATTTGGATTATGTAATGCTCCAGCTACATTTCAAAGGTGTATGGTAAGTATATTTTCCGAATATCTGGAGAAAATTATCGAGGTATTCATGGATGATTTTAGTATCCATGGAGATACTTTTGAAGAATGCCTAGGTAATTTGACCCTTATCTTGAAAAGATGTTTGGAAACAAATCTTGTGCTAAACTCTGAAAAATGCCATTTTATGGTCCAACAAGGGATAGTTTTGGGACATGTTATTTCAGCCAAAGGAATTGAAGTAGATAAAGAAAAAATTGATCTTATCTCTTCATTACCTTATCCATCAACTGTCAAAGATGTGCGATCATTTTTAGGGCATGCCGGGTTTTACCGCCGATTTATCAAGGATTTTTCTAAAATAGCCCAACCATTATGCAAGCTTCTTCAAAAAGAAAAGGAATTTCATTTTGATGATGCATGCTAGAAATCATTTGACTATTTAAAGGAAAAATTGATAAGTGCACCCATTCTTCAACCACCTGATTGGAATTTCCCATTTAAATTGATGTGTGATGCATCTAATTTTGTTGTTGGTGCGGTGTTAGGTCAACGAATCGGGAAAGAGCCACACGTGATATATTATGCCTCACGCACATTGAATGAAGCTCAACTTAACTACACAACTACCGAAAAGGAGCTTCTTGCTATTGTCTTTGCTTTGGATAAATTTCGTTCTTATATGTTAGGAACTGAAATAATTGTTTACTCTAATCATGCAGCGTTGAAATATTTGTTAGCAAAGAAAGAGGCAAAACCACGACTGATTAGATGGATTCTTCTACTTCAAGAATTCAATATACGCATTAAAGACAAGAAAGGAACCGAAAACGGAGTAGCAGATCATCTAAGTCGGTTAATCAAAGAAGTTGAAGTTGAAGCACCTATCAATGAAGCATTTCCGGACGAGCAACTTCATGTCGTTGGAGATGAGATACCATGGTATGCTGACATGGTAAATTTTCTAGTAGCTAAGGTATTTCCCTCTCACTTTACAAAAGCACAGAAAGATAGAATGAAAAGTCAGGCAAAATATTTTGTATGGGACGATCCATACTTGTGGAAACAATGTGTCGACCAAATCATTAGAAGATGTATTCCTGATAGTGAGGTCTTGTCTATTTTACATTTTTGTCACAGTTATGCTTGCGGGGGACACTTTGGTCCCAAGCGAACAGCTTATAAAGTTCTAGAGAGTGGATTCTTTTGGCCTACATTGTTTAGGGACTCTCATGAATTTTGTAAAACGTGTGAAAACTGTCAAAAGACTGGGGGATTAGGTCCTAGAAATGAAATGCCACAAACTCCTATCATAGCATGCGAAATCTTTGATGTTTGGGGTATGGATTTTATGGGTCCCTTTCCATCTTCTTTCGGGTTTAAATACATTCTTGTTGTTGTTGATTATGTGTCAAAATGGGTGGAAGCTAAGGCCACCCGTACTGATGATGCTAAGGTTGTTGCAGAATTTCTTCGAACTAACATTTTTGCAAGGTTTGGCGTACCAAGGGCCATCATTAACGACAAAGGTTCACACTTCTGCAACAGAACCATAGAAGCTCTATTAAAGAAATACCATGTG
>JBDNDU010000316.1:0-21639 GCA_039764185.1 Tamarix austromongolica | reverse complement strand
TTTTTGCTAAATTAATTCCTATAAATATCCTTGACCTACAATAAATGGGTTAGAATGCACTCTCTCCCCGAATTAGAGATTTTGACTATCCTAATCACCGGATACAACCTATTTCATCTATCCTTGTCACTTAAATACTTAATTAATTTCATATGACCAACTCAAAATAAAACTAGCTACATAATACTCTCTCATCTCTATTGTTTACCCGTAGAAAACTTCCCTCCATCTTCGATTTCAACACTGAAATCAGTTAGTATGAAGCTAATTGCTAGCACCATTTATATACTGGCTAAATTACAAGCGAATATATTAAAAGGTAAAACTTTCAATCATTCGCCCGGCATTAAATAGTAGTTAGTTTAGCGAGATAAAGAGGACCATCATTCGCCTGTTGGATCTTTAGAGGACTATCAAGAAAAGAATATACATCAAATACCTTTTGAAGCGTCAAAGGTTCTCTTATCTAGTTAGTCATACTTAGTTTCCATGTGGGTGTGAAAATAATTTGAACTTTCCAAACTTAGATTGAATCCAAACCTTTAAAGAGGCTAAACCATCACATAAGGTTAGGACCATATAGCTAGTCAAATTAATCAACGCGTAAAGGCCAACTAATTATGGGTCTCGACCTACACACTCTCATAGGCTACATGAGGTTTGAAAATAACTTGAACTTTCAAAACCAAGATTGATTCAAAACCTTTAAAGAGGCTTCAAAACCATTTGAAAATTGATTTCAGAAAGAAAAAAATCACGAGTTTCAAAATTAGTGATTTTGATACTAACTTGTAACACCTATAATTTTCACTGCTAGAAAAATTTATTTTAAATATTTTAATTTCAGAAGCTAAAACAAAGCATTAGGGAAGGTCACTACCACAACTAACACGAGTTCATCAACCATCGGTTCACAAGTGCTAGATGCAATGCTGAAATAAAACTTAAATAACATTTATGAATAAAAGAGAACTTCAAAAAGATGCTATGATATGGTAAGAAAAAAGTTAGTGGTTACAAACCAAATACTCTACCAATAAAATATATAAGAGAAATATAAAAGAAAGTAGCTAAGAGTTATATAACTGACAAGAGTATAACAAATCAAAAGCTTTACACCAATTTGCAAAAAATTCTCTGATCAAGTCCCCAACCATTGGTTGTTACTAGCCAACACTTGAACCTTGATTGTCAAAATCATCATTATTGGGAGTCTCATAACTCTACATGTAATCATATGCTCCCCTGTAAAAATTTAGGTTTTTAACAATCAATGGATTCAAGCATTCCATTGGTATAACCAATACTAAGTAAATCTAAATCATTCTAAGATTTTAAACATGTCACATGGATATATGTGATGAAACAAAAGCATGCGTTCATGGAACACATAAATCAAGGCATGCAATAATACATGGTACACTTTAGTTACATGAAATACTACAAAAATGGTACGAAACATGGAACACGTACTAAATAGAACAAAATACAAATAATATTTATTTTAGCTGGTATCAATAACTTATACATTAACAATGTCATAAGATGACAAGGATCTACCATTTTGATGAAAAAAATAAGAAACATATATGCAACATTAACATTCAAAGTCAAGACATCACACAAGGCCACTTAGTGAATTTCTACTAACTCAACTCATTTTATTATTATAACCAATATCATAACTATAGGTCCATACCATCCTAAACACATAATAATTTCAAGCATGAGGGTTGTGGTTCTGCAGTTGTAATATCATATATTTTAGAAACCTAATTTGTTGGATTATATTCCTATGAAAAAGAATTGACCATACCCTTATGTGTCTTTGTTTGCAGTTTAGATAGTTTTCTTAATCCTCGTGTAAGTTTTTGGTCTCATTGGTATACTAGTAGACTGATTCTTGTTATTTTTTATTCTTAGATCTCTAGTATGGATATAAATGAGTTGAGCCAACTTGCAAATAACTCGACTAGGCTCGTTTACCTAAATGAGCAGAGTCTAAGCCCTAAAAAATATGGCTCAACTCATTTATACCTTAGACTTGTGAGCTCAATTCAGCTCGTTAAAAGCTATATTTGTCACATTTTTTAGTTAAACAAGTCAAGCCTAATCCTGGACATGTTCTACTTGGATCAACTCATTCATAATCCTAGTCTCTAGTGAAGCTAATTAGGTGGTTTGAAAAAAACAATCAACTATCCCACTAATTGATTAGTGTTGACAAACTAATCAATTGGTTCTTTTAAGTTTTTTTTTTGCATTGTGTTCTTATTTCAACTTTACCCAATCCTTTTCTAAGACTTCCAATCATGTGTTTATCTTTGTTGTTAATCTTTTTTTTGGGATGTATGATTAATTTCCCTGAACACTAGAGCTTTTTACCAATTAATTTACCTAAAATCTACCAATATTACTTTTGTACCTAACCACTCATAACGTACCTAGTCAACTATATTACCTCCTCTCTCCCCTATGAATTTTGTATGAAATAGCAGTAGGGGTAGAGGTTAGCTATGAAGAATTGCATATTCTTGGTGTCTTGCACTCTTCCTCTATTACACCTTCACCTTACTTGATTGTCTTCTTTTTATACAAGTGTTGGAGGAGTCATATTTCTCTCTCCTTTTATCCTACAAGTTGTTGATCTATTGAGCCCTTCTTATTCCTTTGCTTTGTTGAGATTACATTAAGTCTTTCCCCCTTTAGTTTCCCTTTGGTTGCTCTCATGTCTCTCCTACTTGCTAGCTTTTGTTTGGTGCTCTTCACCTTTGTCTTTTTCCCATAATGTCGAGCCCCTGTCTCCTTGTACACCATGATTCTTCATCCCTTCTCTTCAATAACCCATTAGTATAGACTATATTTATTTTTAACTAAGTAAAGGAGGCTATGATTTAGGAGGTTTGTGAAGTTTGTCATATTTTTCCCCTTGTTCCTCTCTATTTTTTTCCCCTTGTTCCTCTCTATTTTCCAAAGGTATTCTTCTTCCTCCCTATAAATTTTTTGATTTTTTTTCTTTGTTATTTTATGTATGATTGTATTGTAGACTTCTTATTTTATATTTTTGATATTTTGTAAGGTAATCCAAGTGGTGTTTAGGGTTGTGTTGGATAAGGTATATTTTGTGTTTTTGCTTAACCATTAGATCTAAGTAAATCCAACAATCTCTCATAATGGTAGAAATATAGGTGTGGGTGTAACATTCCCAAAATTTACTATTAAAAAATTTCATTTTAAGTAGAAGTGTATTATCAAACAATTAGGTGTTACCATCGTAATTGACATAAGTTTAGCTTACCATACCATCATTACATAAATCACAAGGAACACAATTAGGAAGTAAAACATGATAAATAGAAAATGAGGGAACTTTAATAAACATTAGATAAGACTTTGGAGGTTTACTTCAAGTACAATAATCTAAGATACAAAAAGGGATATCATAAATCTAAGAGTCCAAAAAGGTATCTGGTTAGAACTATCACCCAGATAACATGACTTTATGCCCAAAACCCTAATACAAAATCACTCCTCTACATATAATATATCAAAGGCTTTAAACTCATCAACCTACACAAAGACATCTGAATCGTCTACTTATGGGAATGAGAGGCACTCATAAAACAGATAGTTAGTACGCTAAATATTGATTAAGGTAACAATACAAAATAAATAGCAAAAACGTATAATATGTGAGTTCACATAATAGAGTAAGCGTACGTGCGCTAATATAAAATAGTGTCAGGTAAATACTAAT
This sequence comes from Tamarix austromongolica, assembly GCA_039764185.1. NCBI lineage: Eukaryota > Viridiplantae > Streptophyta > Magnoliopsida > Caryophyllales > Tamaricaceae > Tamarix > Tamarix austromongolica. The sequence goes on along the minus strand of JBDNDU010000316.1, from coordinate 17,882 downwards.
TTCAAGTCTCACTATATAGATATATCATATTCCAATCTTTTATTTACTTTGAGCTCAGGGACCCTCCACTATTCTTAAACTGGTAGAACAGTTTGGGACAATACACCTAAGCTACTATATAGATATACTAATTTATAGGTGGTTAAAATGCTCATTTTCTCCCAAGCCTTATAAATCCCAATACTAATACCTACAAATCTCCAATATTCATTCGAGATACATATCCATAATTATATATATATATATATATATACCATATATCTGACATCATTCTTAAATGTATACTTTTGAAATTTCATTATCCTATAGATATCATATCATAGAATAACATCATTCATATAACATGTCCAACATAAAATCACATACGCATAAACATACACATACACATAAAGTCCTAGCTACAACATCTATCCTTACCAACAAAGAATTCGAGCTCTATGCACATAAATCCTAAATCGCCTCCTCTAAGATTGCCAAAATATCACCTACTAAAATAAGATAATACACAATTATGATCAAAGATTATAATTGAGGAAAAAGTTAAGGTAAAGGAGGGTGAATATAGAAATAACCAGAGTTAAAGGGAATCTTGAGTTGCGTGGAAGTGCAGTGTAAGGTATGGTATGCTATGGTGTAGTTATAGTGGTGTTTGGGTGAGGTTTGGGTGTGTAAAAAAGGGTGCACGACCGAAAAAAGGAGTTACACGGGTGTGCGGCAAGCTGTGAACACTCAAGTCATGTGCATGCAACGTACAAATGGGCTAGAAAGAACAAGGGGCACATGAGCATATCTGAGGCTATGCGTTGTGTGTGCAAGCATGCATGGGCAAACTATGCTAGCATGCACAGGTGTGTAAGTGACTGTTTACCTCACAAAATGTAGCAGCGCTAGGAAAGAAGAGGGGAAAGTGATAGTGGTGGGCGACGATGGTCGGTGATGGTGAGAGGGAGTGATGGGGTGGCTGTGGTGGTTGATCCACCAAGCACAAGGTGGTTCTTGGTGGCTCTGTTGGTGTGTGGTGATGGAGGTGGTGGTTAGTTGTTGAAAAGAAGAAGAAGAAGAATAAGAAGAAGAAGAAGAAGAAGAAGAAGAAGAAGAAGAAGAAGAAGAAGAAGAAGAAGAAGAAGAAGAAGAAGAAGAAGAAGAAGAAGAAGAAGAAGAAGAAGGAGGTGACTATCATGATAGAGGCATGAGGGAGTGGCAGGGATGATGGTTGTATGTGTCATGGGGCACGAGGGTGGTAGGGAAAATTTTCAACGGGATGAGATGGGAGAATATGTGAAAGTGATGGTGGTGTGTTGCAGGAGATATGGAAAACATATGCATGATAGGAGAAGGAGATAAGAAATTGATGCAAGGAGGCAGAAAAAGGAAATGGGATAAAGAAAAGAAAAAGGAAAAAATATTAAGGTTAAGATAAGATTAAATTTTGATTAGATAAAATAGATAAGATCAAAGATATAAATCTACCGGGATTATGGTCCGGTTAAGAAATATAAATTACCTAGGTCAAAGATACAAAATTTTTGAATTTTGTACTACTGTGTCCAAATTCATGAGAAGTATTGTGTAATTGATGTTTTAACATTACTATGCATGCTTGGAATTGTTAAGCATATTTGTACATGTGTTCTAGTAGTGTAGAAGCATGTTAGGATTGTATGGATACGTTAAGAATTGTTTGTAAATGAATCCCATGTTGCTTTATGTGTTTTATCCTAATAAATAAGTCAATTGGTATGGGAAAAACTAGTCCACTCATCCACTAATCAATAGGTTTTGGGCCATCATACAAATGGTTTAGCAAGAATATCATTTTAATTTGACCTTGTAGTTAAATGGTTAGGAAGGAACTAGTCCACTAGTTTTCCACCCTACTAGTTACCATTAACCAATCTATTGATTTAACTATTGCATGTGTTAGTTTCAATTTGCACCAACCAACTAGTTAGGGGAGGAACTAGTCCACTAGCTCAATAGTGGATGGGTATCCTCAAACTAGTTGACTATTTTAGCTATTTTGCATGATCTATTTGTTGTAGTTATTCCAAGACCAACTAGCTAGTTTGTGGGAGTAGCCGATTGATACCCCGTGATACATTGTTTTTTGTGGTTGACCTTAGGCGTTGATAATGCTTAACTTTGGCGTATGGTTTTTTTTTTATTATCTTTCATGTCGTATCTTATTTAGTTGGAATTTAGTTAACAACATTTAGGCCCTTGGTTTACTTTGATAGTTGATTTAGTGTTAGCCTTGAATAATATAAAAATAATTAGCTAAAGGAATTGAATGAATGGTTAAATGTTTGGGACATAGCTTAATGCCTAACTCTTAGCCTTGATGGCATTGAATTGTTATTACCTTGATAATCTTTTAGATTTATTATCTTATAATTGTGGACCTCCATATCCAAAGAATAATAATATTGACATTGAATAAGTGGAAGACATGAATTTAGAAAGAGATCTTGTGCCTTGAAATAGGCTTCTGAGTGCATAGTTAAACCTTTAGGTCAAATGGATCATTTATTCTCATAGGGACTCACAAACCCTATAGGGGGTATGTGTACTTAAGGACTTGAATGTTATGGTTGTGTATACAGCACTTATGTCATGTGAATTCCTTGGCTTATTTTCTTGAAGTTTAGTTATTTGATTCATCCTTAGTATCAGTGCCTTAGATCATAGGAATGTATTCCTCTTGAGATTTAAATATACCTTGATTTGAAAATTGAATTATAAAAACACCTTGGTAACTATTGAATAATTGGATTAGGGTTGCATTGATAAGAGTTGGAGATAGTATTTGACATCTTGCTGATTTTTAGTTCTATTTGTTTGGGCATGTTGGATGGTTATCTTATGATGAGTTGTGGTACCATTTTTACTTTCGTATATTGTGATCACATATAATTATATAGTATGTACATGAATCTTGTTATTGTATGATTATTTTCCATGTGAGCATGCTACCTCTTAAGAGGAGTTTTGATTTACCCGGTATAAAGAAGTCATATCAATGTTATCACTTTTTAGATGAGTACATTTGTAATATGTGATGGTTGATGGAATTCAATGAGTGGCATATTGAGGCTCAAGAACATGGAGGCAATAAGGTTCCTTTATTTTATGATCTATATAGTTTGTATTAAAACATGTGATTGGGTTAAGTGCAAGGGTAAACTAGTGTTACATTGCGTGGTGTTATTTTTTGTTGGTTTTCTTTTTTACTCTTAAGTCTCTATTGTATTTTGATTAGTGTTGTTGTACAGAGGTGATACTATCTGTAAACCTTTATCTATATTATTGTCTCTTCTTTCTAGTGCTATTATTTTTTAGTTGAAATGTTTTTGACCTTAGCACCTGGCACAAGAATGGTAGGGAGAAAGGGCTTATGCTAAGTATGATGGTAACACTAGATATTTTCTTGATTGCACTCCCACAAAATAAAATTGTTACCTAGTAGAAATTGGGGTGTTATAGAAATCAATAAGAATCACTACAATCAACTATGTAACAATAGCATTTTATAGGTCCATGCCCAGCCAAATACCCATAGCATTAGGCCAAGGTATAGACATTAATGTAACACCACCAAATTTACTATTGAAAATTTTTATTTTCAAAAGTTATATGCAAAAGCTAAGACTGTAAATTTTGGGGTGTTACTACCATACTTGGTACCCGACCGGTTTTCTCTACTATTCTATTACCAAGTGTTAAGGATAAAACATTATTTTACTTAAATAATTAAAGAGATTAATTAACATTTCAAATAAAACTCACTATTAATGGTTACAAAAATGTTAGTGAAAAGAAATATAAAGACTATAAGAAGTACAGAAACTTCTAGTTCACATCACTGGAAAGAACCCCAAATAACCTTACACTCTCAACCCAAAGGATGGCCTTGAATAGACCCTACAAGCTAATCTGCAAAGGCCAATGCTCATTAAATAAGTAGGGGCTCAAGAAAGGAACCCTTCAGTACAATAGTACTGATAAACCCGTTAAACAGGATTAATAGGCTAGGCCTGCATGGAACGCATAAAATGCATCACAACAATACGTGAACATTTAATTATGCATATAGTAAATAAAATGCGATAATCATTCATATAACCACATAACATCAAGACCATAAACTACCATTGCTCATTTATTTGTAAATTAAAACTTACTAATGGAGCATCCAAGTGATGCTCTTTGTAGTTTAATTAGAAAGCCACATCATTCTCAAGTTAGAACCATAGTCACAATTCTCAAAATCAAACCCACAACTTCTCAATACACATGTATGCCCATCAACACAACCAATAAACACACATCATCATAGGTAGGCCAAAACATTGCTACCAAATCATCCTAATAATCATTTCCATTCAAATATCATACATTCCCATTTTTATTTACTTAGAGGGGGGATCAAACGAATCTAGAGATACTAAGGTACCCTGGTCATACTAGTGCACAAAGGCAACACAGTAACCTACAGACTATCAACCAAGGAACCCAAAAGTATGCTGGTTGTACTGGTACACAATATCTTCCCAACAAGGATACCTAATCCATCAATTTGAATACTCTCTACTTAAGTCCATAGAGCCAAATAGAGTAAGATATAGGGCTTAGATGAGGCACTAAGGCACACTAGCAAAATCCATAAACAATCGTGGGCTAAACCACATCTTTAGGGTAGTGACCCTTAAAGAGCCATCATTCTCAATATCAAGGTCTTTCACTTTAAGAATTAGTATTTTATAAGGGTGACCATAAAAAAAACACATTAATCACATATATTCAATTCTTCATACCTAACCATTTCTATTCGTTTACAACATTATAAGGTAACCAAAATCAAGATCATTATCATTATCAATATCAAAAGTCTACTAAGGCTATCCTAGGCTAAATTACTCGCACTTAGGCACTTTAGGTTAGAATAACCAAAATACCCCTAAAGCTAAAGCTAACACTTTACCATCCATTCCCATTATAAATTCCATTTTATTTTATCAACTTGCCATAAAAAGGATAACACACCATAATTAAATTATTGATCATGTAATTAAGTTACCTAACATAACAAATGATAATTTTACCATTAGGCACCATTCTACACGTAAAACCCTAACATGAGTTTTTAGGACATCAAAACACATATTATCATGCTTAATCAACAAATAATGCACATCCTGCGTATTTATGAGAATAATCATCATGGAATACTCAAAATTACCAAAATACCCATATACCCTACTAGAATATTAATCATGATGAAACAAGCATATCTAATACTATAAAACCCCTATTATCATGCTTAATAATGAAAAACAAATATATTGCATGATTATTAGAATATTCATCATATGATACTCCAACTAATCAAAATAGCCCTAAACCCTATAATATTCATAATCATGTTGAAACACATAGTTCTAAAATAGAAAAACCCATATTCTCATGCATGTTTATTTAAATAATCATCATGGTACACACAAAATTACCAAAATACCCTTAAACCATAAAATATTGATAATCATGCTGAAACATGTGTTACTAAGACAACAACCCCTATTCTCATACTTAGTATCTAATAATACTTATTGTGCATGTTTATTAGAATAATCATTATAGTCCACTCAAAATTATCAAAATACCCCTAGACCATATACTATTGATAATCATGCTGAAACATGTGTTACTAAGACAACAAACCCCTATTTTCATAGTTAACATCAAATAATACTTATTATTCATGTTTATTAGAGTAATGATCATAGTCCACTCAAAATTATTAAAATTCCTCTAGACCATATAATATTGATATTCATGTTGAAACATGTGTTACTAAGACAACACAATAAAATATATGACTTGTGCCAACAGTAATTTAGTCACAGATTTTTTTCTGTTGGCAAAAGTTACCAATACCAACAGATATATTTTTGTGGGCAACAAAGAAAGTTTTTCCTACATAAATTTTTTATCTGTTGGTAATAGTATGTTATGCCAACAAATCTTTTGCCTACTTTTATATATGTAGGTATTAGTAGTATTATACCAACAAAACTAATAACCACTTATATATCTGTTGGTATTAGTATATAAGGAAGATAAATGCTTTAACTATTGTTATATCCCTTGGCACAACACATTCATTCCTCTTATACTTGAAATACTTATCTTATTATCATAATTGCCAATTTTATATGAAATACTAATAATATAATATATAAACAGATTTTTAATTAACATTATAGTCATTATTATTAATTAATATTATAATTAACTATGATAATTAAAATAATAAAAAATTACTCTTAAAATAATAAAAATTATAATCAAAGAAATAATCAATCAAGTCGTGCTTCGAATGACCTATATGATGGGGTGTCACTGCTTGATCGGTGCAATGGGGGTCTAGGAGGCATTGTATTCCTTGTTTATAGATATCCTTTTGAGCCTAATATTATTATAGTTATTTATATAATTATAGTAAAATTTCTTATTTTTCAAATTTAATTTCCTTAAACTTAATAATTAAATAGCTATTATTATTGTAAGCATTATTTTAATAAATATCATAAAAAAAATAATTAGTTAATTTTCATTCGGAATAACCTAGGACAAGAGTCTTATGGACCGATCTACTAGTTGGGGGTCTGGGGGCACCGTACGTGTAGTGTAATACCCCGCTTATTAAAAACCTAATTTTTATAAATATTTGTATTGATTTATGAGTTTTAATATTTAATTTTATTTTAATTAGGTTATTTAATTTAAATTGTATTTTTTATTTTAATAAGTGTTCCAGTTTATTTTAAATAAAATATTTTATCAAATAAGTATTTTATTTATTTTTGAAATGTTGTTTATAAAATTTCTCGGTTAAATTTATTCTATTTAAAATTATATTTTGATATAAATTCTTTTAAATATTTGAAAAAAAGGAAAAATGTCGGTCAATACCGACTAATGCAGCTCCCCCCGCCCCTTATTCCCTTTCCACTTCGAGCAGACTCTCGACCCCCCCTTTTATTTGGTTCCTGTGTTGCGCAGCCTGCAGGTAAGGATCGAGTGCCCGTCAATCGTCACACACCACCTCGGCCTTGCTCGACCGTGCCGCCACAACTCTCGGTCGTTATTGTATACAGTAGCATGGCAGCATCAGCGGAGTAGTGGCGACGGCGCAATAGTGGTGCAAGACGAAAACAGTGGCACGCCATAGGCCAGACACCTCCAACATCGGTCTGCCATCGATGACTGCTCCTCTCCCTCTGACAAAGCTCCACCGCCCTTTACCTATATTGATTGGCTGATTTCGTTTGGTATAATTTCCCAAAACCCTAACTTTTTTATTAATTATGAAATAATGGGCTTTAATTAAGCTAAATTAGTTATTTAATTAAGTATATATATATATTGTATGGTTGAATTGGATATGCTAATTGTGTGATATATGTTGATTTCTGGAATTGGTGATTATTGACCCGGTTATGTCTGGATATGTTGGATTTGTTCGATTAAGCTATTTGGGATAATTTGATTATGCATTATACTTTAAAATATACTTAGTTTCATATTGGAAGTGTCAATTTAAGAAAATTGTGCAAAATTATTCGAAATTTGATTTTTAGGTCAAATTCTTGTGGATTAAAATTGAATTGTATAATTGAGTTATTTTATCAAATTGATTATACATTTTGTAATAGAATATGTTTGATTTCATTTCAAATTGTCAATTTAAATATTTTGGCAAGATTTGATCGAAATTATAGTACGGACTCAAAAACCATAATTATGTTAAATTGGGTATTTTCTTTATTATTTTTAATCAATTGAGTATATAATATATTATAAAATAGGTCTTATTAAATTTCTAAACATTCAATTTAAATAAATTAATAAAATTTGACCGAATTGTATTTTTTGTCCTAAAACCCTAACTTTCAAATAAAATTATGTAAATTATCATTTGTATAGTTTTTTATTCTAAAATTGATTTTATAGAATTATTTAAAATGACCTTAACTGTATTTTAACATGTTCAATTTAGATTAATTTGTTTGAATTATCCAGATTTGTTTTTTGGGCTTTAAAACCCTAAGTTTTGGGAATAATTTCTAAAATCAATTAAATTGAGTTAAAATCAGCTAGCTTTGATTTAAAATCAATTAAATTAAGTTTTTAACTTATTGTTTGGATCAATTATATGAAATTGATTGATTTGATATTTTGGGGTTGTAAGCCCTAATTGTGTAAGTGATGTTTATTAAAATTTACTTACTTTCTATTCTTTTATATTTTGAATAGTTTTTCCAATTTAGTCTTTACGCTTTTTGCTGGTGATCTAGGAAGACGCTCTAATGGATCCAAAAAGGCCAATGTGTATACTAGTTTATAGTTTTTTTTTTGTTTCTCTTTGGTCATTTTGTTTAAGGTTTTGATCTAGTGATAGGTTGCTTGTATGATTTATGGGTTTATAGGTCTTTTCTAGGCTTTTGAACTGCAAGTGCTCAAAGCTAATGCTTTATAGCCTAATGTACTAGGTTTTTCCCTTTTGTGTCTATGATGGCCTAACATTCTTCTGGTTCTTGGTGGAGCTGGCAAATAGGATTAAATTGGTATTAGGAGAGTGTTTTAAATTTTCTTATTTTGTCTTAGTTAATGTTGACGACATTTTATCTTTTACTTATAATAGGGTGGTGTATGGAGCATTAGGTCTTAACAACCCATAGGGCGGGTTCCTACTTTAATTTTTTGTTCTTTTCTTATCATATTTGGTTGGTGTTTATGTCTCTTGGAGTTTCTATTATGGCTACCCATAATTTAGAAAAGGGGGTCGGATTCAATTATGAAAGTGATATAATATTTGTAAAAGCATTAACATGGTTGTAAATTGTTGATTCCTCTTTCACTAGAAGTTATCTTCACTTTTAAGTTATTCTTGCTAGTCGGTGAAGTCAGGAAGGTCAACACTTCAGTGGTTGTTGAATTTTAGTAACTGTACAACCTTTTCTTATTAGAAATTGTTCTTGCTTTGTGGTAATGTGGTAGGAAATTATTGATGGTTGTTTCTTAGTCAACATGGTTATACATAATGGTTGTTAAATGTTAGTGAATCCATGAAATATTTCTTACTGAGAATAATTATTTGAATAAAAGATTTCATTTGTTTTTATATTGATGATATTTGAATCTAAAACAATAGTTATCTCTAAGATTCTGTGTTAATGTAGCTATATTATCTTTTTTATTGGTTCATAATATGTAACATAATAATTTTTTTATAAATGATTATTCTTTTATGATCGAATTTTATATGTGCATAATGGTACTATTTTATATATATATTGATATATAGTGGTTGTACAATTATCTAATTGGAGTTTGAGTATTATTGGAATTTGTTTATTGAAGTTTTTTACTAAAAGTCAATTGGGCTTTTAAGACAGAGTTCTAGATATCTATCAATTGAATTGGTTGGTTGGTATCATTTTTTGACCTTTTGTTACTTTTATGATGTTGTCTCTATTTGTTACCTTTTTTAATCATGGTTCAATTGATGCAAAAATGAAAAATAAAATATCACTTCACCAAACATGCAAGGGACACTATATGGTCGTGTTATATTGGTGGATTAGGTAGCATCACCTACAATTAAATTGTAGATATATTATAATTATAATTATAATAGATAAATCCACACACATCATGTTCTACAAAAAACTAGTCTTTATTATTATCCTTTGTCCTTATTTTTCTCATTATTTTTATGTCTCTACTTGTTGAAAATTATGTAGGAACTTAATGTCATGGATGTATTTAAGGACAAGAGTTGGGTGAAACTGAGAGTAGAAAATACTTACAAAAGAGCCTTAGATACATTCCTTGACTATGCATTTGCAACCTCGGTCACTAATGGAAATAAGATTGCTTGTCCATGCTCGACTTGTGCAAATCGATTTTATCATGAAATAAATGTGGTTAGAGGTCATCTTATAATGAGAGAAATGGATATAGACTATCAAAGGTGTGTTTGGATTTTTCATAGGGAGCAAAGGGGCAATGAAGATAATGAAATTTTACATTTGGGGCTCGATGATGATATGTGGTTTGATGATGTGCATGATGGTTCATGTGATGATGTTCTTGAGATGGTAGGAGATAGTTTTGAATTTCATAGGGCAAGTAGTAGTTTTCCAAGTTCTAATGAAGAATCTTATGCATTTTTTAAGTTGATTGAAGATGCAGGGCAACCCTTATATTCTAATTGTGAAGCTTTTAGTAAACTCTCCTTCATTGTTGAAATGTATCATCTGAAATGTTTATGTGGAGTGACCAATGTTGCCTTTGATGCCTTAGTGAAATTTTTTAAAAGAGCTCTTCCTAAAGAATCAAAAATGCCAAACTCTCATAGGCAAATGTAGGGGATTATAAAAAAACTTGTACTTGGTTATGAGAAAATTGATGCATGTCCAAATGATTGTGCACTTTTTAGAAAGGAAAATATTGATTTAAATAATTATCCTATTTGTAATGCTTTAAGATGGAAAGTTACCGATGATGGAACTGTGGTGAAATTAGCTAGTGGCAAAAAGGTTCCTTTAAAGGTATTACGACACTTTCCTTTGATCTCGAGGCTTAAAAAATTGTTTATGTCATAAAAAAATCTCCCTTAATGAGATGGCATGAAGAGGAGCGAAAAAAAGATGGTAAGATGAGACATCTAGCAGACTCTTATCTTTAGAAACATTTTGATGCTAAGTACCCAGAGTTTGCTAGTGATTCAAGAAATGTCGGGCTTGGCTTGAAAAGTGATGGGTTCAATCCATTTGGCATGATGGGTACTCAATAAAGCATCTGGTTAGTTATATTAATGATTTATGACTTACCTCCTTGGTTATGTATGAAACAATCATACTTTATTCTTTCACTACTTATACCTAGCCCAAAGGCACTTGGAAATGATATTGATGTTTTACTTGAACCATTAGTTGATGAGTTAAAGGAGTTGTGGGAGGTAGGATTAGAGACTTATGATGCCTCCAAAAAATGAAACGCTCTCTCTTCATGGTGCCTTGATTAATACCATCAATGACTTTCTAGCATATGGCAATTTGTTAGGATGGAAAAATAAAGGAAAAATTGCATGCCCACATTGTAATATAGATACTTGATCTGAATATTTGAGGGGAAGCAAAAAAAATGTGTTATATGGGCCATCGCCGCTTCGTGGAATCTAATCACAGATTTTGTCATACCAGAAGGGCCTTTGATGGAAAAACAGAACTCAGACCTCCTCCTACATCATTTTCTCGGACAGAATTGTTATACCAAATGGATGGAATTGATATCATATTTGGAAAAGCCCCTCATACTTCTAATAAAAGGAGAAGGGAGGATAAAAAAAGGCCTTGGAAGAAGAGAAGCATATTCTTCCAACTTTCATATTGGGAGAATCTTCTACTACGCCACAGCTTAGATATGATGCATGTGGAGAAGAATGTTTCTGAAAATGTACTTGGCACACTTTTAGGCATCGAAGGGAGAACTAAGGAGACCTTACAGTCAAGACTTGACTTTCAGGTAAAGGATATAAGGCATGAGCTGCATCCAACTGAAATAGAAGATAAAATATATCTACCTCCAGCATGCTTCACGTTGACCCAAAAAGAAAAGGAAGAAATACTAAGCATATTAGGTTTTGTGAAATTACCAGATGGGTATGCTGCAAACATTAGAAGGCAAATTGTTGATGGAAACTTTTCTAGGTTAAAAATTCATGGTCATCACATTATAATGCAACAACTATTGCCATTGGCTTTAAGAAAAATGTGGAACAAGGATGTGAGCAATGTGTTGATTGAGCTAAGTAATTATTTTAAGGAACTATGCTCGGAAGAGGCAACGACCCAAGACTTGGAGATATTAGATGATTGCATCACTCTCACACTATGTCATATGGAACGCATTTTTTTACCTTCTTTCTTCAACATCATGGTGCACCTAGTTGTTCACTTGTCTAAGGAGGCAATCATCGCAGGTCCAGTATTTTACCTGTGGATGTGTCTTGTGGAAAGGTATGTACATTCTAGTATTTTATTTATTATTTTTAATGTAAGATCAAGCTTATGTTTATTTTATGTTAGTAATATGATACTAATGTTATAGGTATTTGAGGAGGTTGAAAATTTATGTGCGTAATAAAAGTCGTCCTAAAGGATCAATTGCAGAAGGATATATTGCGGAAGAATGTCTAACATTTTGTTCTAGATATTTGCCTAATGTTCAAATAAGGGAAAATAGGTCCACATGAAATGATGATGGTAATGAATTGCATAATGGGTTACCTATATTTTCCTTAAAATCTCATGCAATGTCTAAGAAAAAAGATGTGCAACCGGAATATATGTTGATCGAAGAAGCACATAGTTATGTGCTTGCAAATTGTGATGAAGTTGACGTATTTGCACAGTAAGTCCTAATTCTCTTTCAATAATTTTTTTAATCATTTCATATATATTTCTAACTTCATCATTTTTTCCTAGAGAGCATTATGATATTATAAGAACTAAATACCAACACATGTCAAATATGATTGATGACATCCATAGAAGAAAGTTCCCTAAATGGTTTGCAATAAATGTATGTCGATACTTATACTCATTATGTTTATATCATTGGTTATACATCTTTTCATTCAATGAGTGTATTAATTATTAGGTCTCCAAGCATCTACCAAATGAAGCATGTGTTGCAGATGATCTGATAATTCTTAGTCTTGCTCCAAGCATGGAGATAAAGACAATAACTAAAATAACTTGTAATGGATATAGGTGGAGTATGAAAGGCATTGATAAGAGGAGTGTAACTCAAAACTCTGGCATTCTAGTCAATGTAAATACATATTTTGGGAGCATGTCATACTATGGTGTTTTGACAGAAATTATTGAGTTGATTTATCCTCGTGGAAGGAGTGTTACCGTGTTTTGATGCTATTGGTTTGATCATAGTAGAGGAGTTAAAGAGGATGAACTTAGAATTACTCTTGTTAATTTTTAGGCTAATTTGAAAACAAGTGAGTCATTTGTCTTGGCATCTCAAGTATTGCAGGTGTTCTATACCCCAGATTCTAAAGAAAGAAATTGGCACGCTGTCAATGTCACTAAGCCAAGAGACTTGTTTGAAATGGAAGATGATCTTATACCTGAAGTGGATCGTGAAAAAACTATCATGCCTACGGATTTAGGTGTAGATGATTTTACTATTACTGGAGAAGAACAAGAAGAACCTTTCTTTGCTATGATAGAAGGTAATAATGATGATGAAGAAATTGAAGAATATAGTAGCCAAAGTGATGAAGAAGATAAAAATTTATATGATTATGATATTGAGTAGTGTTAGAAATATGTATCTTTGTTTGATTTTGGTTATAATGTTAGAAATGTAATTTTATTTTTGTGTGTTTTGGTTATGAAGATTGTGTACTTTAAGGTTTTTAATAGTAATTATTTTTCTTATGCTTATATATATTTTATATTTTATGTCTTTCAATATTTCTTATTATCATTTTCAATATGGTATGTTGAATGAAAATATATACTAATTCTACTTTGTATGTTATTAGGTTATCATGTCGTGTTTGAAAAAAGCATCAAGTAAGAACAAAATAACTACAATAAGTCGGGAACAATTAGAGGTAAATCTTTCATTCTTTTTTTTCTTCTTTTATGTACTTTCTTTTTCTTAGCAATGTAAATGGTAACTGTCGATAAAAGTTTATTTTTAATATGTTAGTTTTTGATTTCTAAGTTGGATACGGAAACATAACTAATTAAATACTATTTCTCATTTTTTATGTTACTAGGTTTCCATGTCATCTTTGCAAAAGGCATTGAGTAAGAAGAAAGTAACTCCAAGAAGTCAATGACAATTGGAGGTAAATTTTTTACTATTATTGCTTTCTTATCTTCCTTAGAAATTATTTTGTTTTAGTAGTACTAAATATGGTTGTCAGTCCATATTTCTTCATAATTTTTTTTCATTTTTTGTATAAGTGAACTCATTACTTTTATGTTGAGAAATTGTATCTAACCTCTTAGCCACTATTAATTCATCATTATTGTTGTATTGTTTATGCAAGAAGTTATTGCTACAACATCTAGAATTTCAAAATGTCCAAATGAAGGACAATCAATTGAAGTAATAGGACATGCTCCTGGGCTAAAGAAAGTGATCGCAATCGATCCATCCACATATTCATCAATTAAGCAGAAACTATTCATGCCTACATCATTAGAGGAAGGATCTCAAAGAGCTGAATTTGGTATATATTTACTTATATTATATTTCATTACTACATTTAGTAATCTAAGACATGAGTTTATTCGAAGTTTTTATTACATTCAACTTCTTTCAATTAGGTAGGCGAGAAAGGATAGACTATATGAAAACTACTAAGGAAACAACCATTAGTAGGTGGTCCATGTTACTTAGTTGCATGGGTAAGTTTAAAACCTTATTTGTATGGTAATAGATGATCTTGTAATATATGAAAATTACTGAAGAAAAAATAATCAATAGTAGAAATTTATTATTTGTATGTCTTTCAAGATTATTGCTTGCATTATTGTTATTTGTTTCTCATTTTTTAAGGGAAACGTCATGGAGAAGAATCTTCTTGCTAAAAGATTAATAGTCTAAATGAAATAATAGTGCAAGATCCTTCGAAAATTCCTAATACTGACATATGTAAGTCATGTAAATCTATATGTTACAACTTTACTTTAGCATTTATTACCACCTTCTCCATGTTGAAAATGAATAACTCAGTTACCCTTTTATTATTGTTGCTAGGCAAACGACATAGTCCTGGCCGTATCCAATCCATCAATGTGTCATATATAATAAAGTTAATGATGGTTCATAAACCGAGTATGCAATTTCAGGTGGCTATAACACCACAAATAGAAGAAGATTTTGAGGTACAATGCCCAGAAATGAAAAGGGTTGTGGATGTAACAAGACTAAAGTATTAAAGAAGGCTGAGTATGTGGATGTCAATGAGCATCTTCAACCAATTAGTGATTCAGCTAGGCAATTATCAACACTTATAGGCTGTTTGGCATGGGATCCTAGGTGGTTGCTACTTGATTGTTGGGATTGGAGAAAGATGGATAGGACATATCTAGAATCGATCTGGGAGGAAGCAAAGGTACATTACCATAACATTTACTTTATCAACGTTCTTATTTTTATTATATGTGTTATATAGCTTTTGTTTTCTATTTCATTTTATTCCTTTATAGATCTCTTATTACTTTCCTGAAAATCAAGATCCATAGAAGTGGGCATTGGGTAAAATCCATGAAGCTTGGAGAGCTCATAAGTTTGAGTTGAAGGTGGTTCATTTTGATGGAAAAGAAATTAAGTAATACATTCTAGGCCAAAGGAAATACCCGAGACCATGTGATTAGAGATGGTAAAATTTTAGGAATCTCCAAAAGGCAAGGTAGTGATTTCTCATTTAATTATTTCAAAAAAAGAATAGGCTACTACTATGATAGTTCTATTACTTATTTTTTATAATAATATTTTTTTTCTCATGTTACTTAGGAAAGAAGTCAGAGAGGGATTCTCAATCATGAAAAGTCAAAAATGTGTTCATATGCTGGTTCAAAGAGCTTTGCACACATCTGAGTGGAAGAAAAGGTAGGTATATGATTAATTCATCTATGCAATACCAAATTTAATTTACTTTGTATACTTTATATACAATTTCATATGTGTTTTGATTAGGAAAAAAATGAGGAAAGAACTTGATGAATTGGAAATATGGTTGAAAACTCATGAACTGAAAAAGGGTTCTAAGCTTAATGATGCTTCTGCTGCAACAAGAGTATGTTTTCAATCTATTTTGATTTTAGGGTTATATATATATATATATATATATATATATATATATATGCAAATCTATCTCATATACTTCCTATTAATAGCATTGATTTATACTTTATAGAAAGTGATTGTGGATGAGATGACTGCACTTCCAGAAGGATGTGATGCTAATGCTCGACGTGAAATATTCTAAAAGGTAATGGGAGAAGATAGGAATGGATATGCAAAAACCATTGGTCTTGATGTAAAAGTTTTACGATCCCACAAAAGAATATGTGCTTTTGAGGAGGAACAAGCTAAAAGGAACAAATCCGAGTCTAGAGTTGAGAGGTTAGAAAAAGATCTCCTTGAGACTAAAGACCAAGTAGGATATCTAACTAGTATAATACATACATTATTGGAGAATCAAGTAAGTTCCTCACTAAATGTTGATAATTTTTTTTGTATTTCTTACGCAACACATTTATTTTGGGTATATTTGTTTTACCTCTAAAATAGTGCATAGATGAATATATGAGAATATTAGGGGTCACATAGTGATTAGATTGGGTAACTATGATATGTGTGTCTCTTCTCTTTCAATCTCGGCTAATGTGCCATATCCACTCCAATTGGAAGAAGTTTCGTATGCTAATTGATCTTCTAAGATATCTTTAGTTAACGTCCTTCTTTACTCAAAACATCAGTGTTACGCGGGATGGAAATAGAAAAATAAGGACAGAAAATATATAAACACATTAGTTTTAAAAAATTTAGAAAGTAGGTAAGAAAAAAAATGATAAAAATATTTACACACGCACGCACGCGCACACACACGTATATATTATATTTTTTTTAATAAAAATAGACAAAATCTACTAAAATAAAGAGAGAGACAAAACTTATAAAATTATTACCTATATTAGTTGTCTAGTCAACGCTCTTTCTCCGATTAATGTCCTTATCCAATCGGCGTCCTTACTCTTGTCAACCTACCTTAGCCGACCTATTGAAAAGTTCTAAGCTTATGTCTCGTTATAGGTTCTCAAAATATTTATTGGATGAGGAATCTTAGTAAATTATTACAAATACTTAAATATTAAATAAATTATGCAATCCAAACCTAGAAGATAGTTTCCGTGCCAATCTTATGCAAAAAAAACTTTGGATATGTATATACTCAATTATTTTTCAGTTTCCTATGCTTAAAATTATTTTTTCCATTTATTTATCCAAGTGACTATATTTCTCTCTTCATTTTTTTATCCCCTTTAGCCATAACATTGAAATTTATCCATGCTAATTAGG
Organism: Tamarix austromongolica; assembly: GCA_039764185.1. NCBI lineage: Eukaryota > Viridiplantae > Streptophyta > Magnoliopsida > Caryophyllales > Tamaricaceae > Tamarix > Tamarix austromongolica. The sequence goes on along the minus strand of JBDNDU010000316.1, from coordinate 692 downwards.
ATTTTTCATGGTATGGTTATCTTGCCACATCAAATTTTATCTTAGGTAATTTGTATATTATATACTCATAATGCAAATTACACACATTTTTTTATATCATAAGATAAAATATATATGTTTTTATATAAGAATAAGTTTTTGTGTGAAGTTATAATTGAAATTTTATTACATGGAAAATAATGAATAAAATGAAAACAAAAAATCAATTGTAGTAGAAATAATTAGAGTGAGTGAGTTACAGTGTGTTCACTATAAATAATTAAAGTTTTAATGACCAAATTTTTTTATGTTTAATGGCTAATTTTTTATCGTTAATATAAATAAAAATTTGAAAAAAAATATTGGTTCCCTAAAGAGTACAAACTCTCATTGTCTAGCTTTTTTATATGAATTTAGATTAATATGATTAAGTTAATCGTATATATATTTTTAGGGAAAACATGCTGACGATTATTATCAAATGGAGGATGACAAGAATGAAAAGGATGACACTGAAGAGGAGAATGAAGAAGATGATGTTTGATGTGTTTATAAAAATACTTTTATGAGTCAGCTTATGAAGACGGTCGATGCTTTTGTTTGTTAGCTTACGAATATGATCGATGTTTTTGTATATCAAATTATGAATATGCTCGGTGCTTTTGTATATATTTTAGCTAACAAAGATGCTCGATGATTTTGCACGTAAGCTT
>JBDNDU010000315.1:0-21703 GCA_039764185.1 Tamarix austromongolica | reverse complement strand
CCCTTTGTCGTGCACCCTTTCTCTCCACTACACACTCCCAATTTTTCTTCCACTTATCATGCTGCAACCCTTCGCCATCACCTTACCTCTCCATTTTCCATACACCATCACCAAAAATCCTACATATATACATACATATATGCCCACCCTTTATTTTGTGTGTTTTTTCTAGCAAGGCAGTCAATCCTTACCTTCCTATCTCTTACTCCCTCCCATTTTATCCTGCACCAACCCCATCTATCTCCATCATCCACAAATATCACCGACCACCTTCTTCCCTCCTATTTTACATAAAGTCCAACCGGCCCATCCAATCCACACTTATTTTCTCAACCCTAATTGATTTTACAAAAACTACACCCTCACCATCGTTTGCCCTGACCTCCTCCACCCCTCTTGCATGTCACCTTCTTTGGGCTCCTCCACCACTAATCATCCTAGCCTCCACCATTTGCCAACAACCTCACATGCACCAGCCCCAATAAACATCACCACCCTCACCTTGCCTTAATAACAACTCTCACTCAACTATCCCTATCACTCATGCCAACCACATCCCATTCCTTACATTTTTGCATCGTCAACCATCATCCACCACATCATTCTTTCTCTTCTCCTAGCATCCATCACCTCCCATCTCCATAGCCTCCAACCTAGCACCAATTGCTTCAACCATTACTTATCCATATACTTTAGTTACTCTCTCCATAACACCCCCTTCGCAATAGGAAAAAAATTCATTGATTTTACCCCTAATTCGACACAGCCTACCATTACCCCCTTCGCTTTGATGCCACCCTCTATAGCACCATCTCCTCTTGCACCTCCTTTCTTTATAGCCTCCATCCCTCCCACATGCCCTCCACTACAACCAACCTAGCACCTCTACCATCTTTTTCAATCTACCCAGCCAATCAAGCTACTACCACCCCATCACTACACCTTACCCTTCTCTATTATCATAGTTGTCCAATTACCCCTTTTTAATCATACTTTAATTATTAATTTATCCTTTGTCGTTATCATTATTACCAAGTTACCCCTTACTACCGGGTTTACCATAATATCCTTTTATTTACAAAATTACTCTTCTACCCCTTACTTTCAAATTACCATAATATCCTTTTATTTATAAAAATTACCACCATACACTTTTACTTGTAAAATTACTATAACACTCCTTTTTCTTTACAAATTACTATTTTACCCTTTTACATCCAAAGTTACCATTTTTATCTTTCCTTATAAAATTACCATTTTGCCCTTCCTTTCCAAAATTACCATATTACCCCTTACTTATAAATTACCATTTCACCATTCACTTATACCATTACCATATTGCCATTTACTTATGGAATTACTATTTTGCCCCCTTTACTTTCAAAATTACCATATTGCCTTTTTACTTGAAAAATTACCATAATGCCCTCCTTCATCTAAAATTACTATTTTACCCCTACTTCCAAGATCACCATTCTTACCACTTATAAAATTACTATATTACGCCATTGACTCTAAAATTACCGCTTTACCCCTTTTTACTTGTCAAATTACCATATTGCCCTTTTTCCTTCAAAATTTCCCTAATACCCTTCTTTCTCACAACTTCTAATTTTTATCCTTTTACTTATAAATTATCATTTAACCTCTTTCTTTTTAAATTACCAAATTACCCTTTTACTTATAAAATTACCGAAATACCCTTTTCACTTATAAAATTTCCACTCAACCCCTTTATTCACCACTTTTATGAATTTACCATCACTACATAAAATAATGATATTAGTACTTCATTCTTATCATCTAAGTCCACCAACTTGTCATTATTCAACATAATACTCATCAGCAACTACATACATTAGATCACATACTTCATAAGCATAATTACTAAAATACCCTTAGGCAATAATATTACTCATGCATTAGCAACATAATACATCATAAAAAAGCATTTAATATTTCCATCAATAATCAAACGTCTTCCTTAATTATCATACCTACATATGGCACAAAAGTTATCATACTTTTCCTTTTTATCAAGCAATATAAGCAACCATATATATATATATCACGCTAAGCACACAAACCATGCATAAAATCAAACTAAATCCCTAATGTGCTAGCATACGTTTTGCCATGTATTTAAGGGAGGATTAACGGTTACCTTAATCCCGCAAAATATCAAATATTACCAAGCATAATTAGCAACTCAACGCCTAAAAATAATATCCATCATATTTATGTTAGAAATAAGAATCCAAGCATAAAACTTTATAAAATTTAATCAATTAATACTTAACATGAAATACCATTATACCTGAAAAATTAGCCAATTAATTTTCAAAATAAAGGGGAGCTCACGCTACATGAGTAGCGTGAGTTTCATGCAAAAATGATGGGTGGAAGGGTTCGAAGGGGGGGGGGGTGAAGGAAGCAAGATTTATTATTTTCGGGTTAGGGTCTTTAGGCTAGAAAAGAAGGTGGTTAGGGGAGGTTCTAAGGCAGGGAAATGGTACAGAAGTGAAGAGGGGGTGTAGGTGGAGGCTAAGGGTGGTTTTACGGTGGCATAGGGCGGCGAAGATGGCGGCGGCAAGACGACGAAGATGGCGGCGGCAAGGCGGCGAAGTTGGCTGCCGAGAAGGGTTGAGGGGAAGGGGTTGTGAAGGAAGGAAAAGGAGAGGGAAAATGGAGGGGTTCAAGGTCTGTTTTCGGCCAACTGATGCATGGCGGTTGTAGAGGGGGTTGCAGGGTGTCGAACGGTGGGTTGGGTGGCGGAAGAGGTGGCCGGACGGCGGTAGAAATGGCGGTTGCAGGTGGCTCGGTGGTAAGAGGAAAAACTGAGGAGAAAAAGGAAGAGGAGGAGAAGGGAGGAAGTGTAGGGCTCGAGGGGCGGCGTGGTGGTGCAGGGTGGTAGTAGGCAGTGGCAGAAGGTGGCGCAGGGCTAGGTGCAGTGGTTCAGGCGGCGACGGGCGGCGGTAATAAAAAAAAAGGGGAACGAATGGGAGGAAGAGAAAAGAGAGAAGAGTCTCGGGGAAGGGGGATGAGGAAAAATAAGAGGGAGAAGAAAGGGGGCAGCGGCTGGCCGGCGGGAGGGTGCAAGTGGCAGGTGGTGGTCGGGTGGCAGGGGAAAAGAGGGAAGAAGAAGGAAAGGGAGAGGGGCATGCGGGGCTGTGGTCCAGGGCCGTTTTGGCTCAAAAAAAGAAAGAAAGTGACAGGGGAGGAGAGAGAGGAAGAGGGAGGTAGGTGGTGGCCGGGTTGCAGGTGGCGACATGCTCGACCATGGCAGAAGAAATGGTCGGGCGTGGGAGAAGAAGAGAGGAGAAGAAGAAGGCTGACGGGCTGCTGGACCGGCGCAGGAAAAGAAGGGAGCCGACCGGTCCAGGGGAAAAAAAAAGAGGTCAGGCTGGGCGTGCTGGACGGTGAGCGAGGGAGAGAAAGGAGGGAGGAGCGGGCCTGACCCAATGCGCAAGGAGGGGGGAAGTAGGCCGATGCGGGCAGCCCAAGGAGGAGAAAAAGGAAAAGAGAAGAAAGAAGAAAAAGGAGAAAGAAAAGAAAAAGGAAAAAGAGAAAATAGGGGAAATAAATTAAATTAATTTATAAAATCATAAAATGTAATATTCTTGATAAATTATTTAATTTAATTATTTAATTCATTATAATCTAAAATATTAATTTAAAAAAGATAAAGTGGGTAAAATATTAGTTTACAAAATTATTTAAATAAAATAATATGATAAATAGAAAAATATTTATTTTTAATTTATTAAATACTCTTATCCAAACTTATATACTATAAAATCCATAAAATAATGAAAATAAATAATTTTAAAAGCAAATATTATTTTAGATAGAAGTTATTTATTAAAATATAGGTTTTCGAAATTTTTGGAGTATTACACTCTTATTCACTAACCCTTATAGTAAAGTACCTAGAGTTTCATTAGTCACTTCAATTTGACCATCCTTTTGAGAATGATGAGAATTACTAAATAGTAACTTTGTACCGAACATGTGCTAACATGTCTTCCAAAAGTAACTTAAGAATTTGAAATCTCTATCTGATACTATACATTTGGGAACAACATGTAACTTTACTATTTTTTAGAAATATAAGTCTGCAAAATGTGTTGCATTATCAATTTTGTTACAAGTTATAAAATTTTCCATTTTTGAAAATTCATCTACTACAATAAGAATAGAACCTTTACCCCTCTACATCATTGTTAATCATAAAATGAAATCCATGCTAATGCTCTCCCATGGTTGATCAAGTAGTGGTAAAGGAGTACACGAACCGTTATGGAAGAAACTTTTACTTTTCTAACAAGTTACACATCTTCCTATAATTGTTTGTACTAGTTTCATTATCCGTGGCCAGTAGAAATTTTCTTGTAGCTATATCCTCCTCATTTACTTCTTTAATTAGTATAGCATGTACACTTGAACAAGGTATACATGACTTATTAAGTTTAAAGAGATAACCATCTTATAGTAAATAATTACCAAAACTACCATTCTTTTTGCACTTATTATACATGTCAACAAATCTTCATCCTTATTAAAAACTCCTTCAGTATCTCAAATCCCAATAACTTAACATCCAAAATGACTAATATCATGGATCTACGCTAAAGCATCTGCCTCAAGAAAAAGTAATGTAAGTACCCAACACAAACTCATGCTTTCCCTAACATACCCTTTTCCTATGAGCTCTGATATTCGTTTTTCTAACTCCATAACCCTCTCTGGGTTACATCTATAAATAGGCCCATTAGGTAAGGACACACTAGGAAGTAAATTTATGGCATGTTCTATCCCTCTCTTAAGTAGCAATCCAAGTGGTAATTCATTAGGAAAAACATCGTGATACTCATCAATGAGTTTATCTAACCAAGGATTGTTGGTATCTCTCTCCCCTTCTAAATATTCTTTCATGACCATAGCATAACAAGTCCCTTCTTCTTGAATACATTTGACCATAACATTTTCATGTAAGAATAAACTCTTGTTATTCTTAATTATGCTCTCCTTATCATTCTTAGAAGGTTTAAAGTTATGCTTCTTTCTATCCTTCTCAACTAGATAATCATTAGTAATACCATTATGAATAGAATTTCTATCATACTACCATGGTCTACCGAATAAGATTCCATATGCATCCATAGGTAAAACATCGCATAACACTTCATAATGGTAGTTACCAATTTTGAATGATATTAGGGTTTGTTTATTACCTTGACTCCCTTATCTTTATTCAACCATTGAAGATAATAAGGTTTTGGATGTGGTTTAGTTTTCAACCCCAAATCCTTAACCATATTCTCATTGGCTATGTTTGTACAAGAGCATTGTTTTCATATTAGCTGGTTGAAGAAAACAAAATTATGAAGAATGTGCCTCACACACTCCCCATACACTGATTTTGTCCGTCGTATGTGTCTCCGAGAGTTGTCCAATCAGCGACACCAGACATGGGGAAGAAGAAACAAGTGAAAGTAAAGGCATCCACTATGTAACACCCCCAAATTTACTACTGAAAAATTTCGTTTAAATCAAAAGGTTTAGCGGAAGCGAAAGATAAAACGTAAACTCAGGGGCGTTACCGCCACACTTAGTACCAGACCGATACACTTCTATCGCTCTAGTACTAAGTGCTAAGGCTAAAACCAAACAACATCAAGTGCGAAATATTAAAACATGAGTCGACATTTGACATAAATTATTAACGAAACACAATTCAATTAGTATTTAGAATACGGTTTAGGAGTACAACTTAAGAGTACAATTTCAAAATATGAAGCATAGTACAAAATACAGCTAAAAAAGAAGTCCCGAAGGATCAATATCCGGATTGCCTACTCACTCAAGTCAAGCCTTCCACCCCAAAATAGTACCCGATTATAAACCTGCATAGGAGGTCTGCTCCCCACCATCGGTGGATCATCACAGGACCCATTCAATCAAGGTAGTATCAGTACGGGTCCGATACTGAGTAAGGGAGCAGATGCACTAAGGCCACACATACAATCGTACAACATAACACACATAGCACAATCACATAGGCAACGTGCAATAACACGCATGATAAGGCCTGATTACTTTCCCGGTGACTTATTCTTTATTCTCATTAATAATATGTCCATTCCACACATATTCTTTAATAGTCCATGTGAGTGCGAGATCCCCACTATTATAGCCAGTGGACCAGAAGTAAACACAGAGGGCAGAACGCCTCTGACCACTATTATTGCCGGTGGACCGGAAGGTAAACACATAGGGCAGAATGCCTCTGACCACTATTATTTGTCGGTGGACCGGACTGGCCCCGACTCACATGGTGTTTCACTGTAAGTATTTAGTATCTTTCCCATGGATTAACTTATTTACTTTGGTTTGTCGAGCACGAAATCCCCCACTATTATAGCCGGTGGACCGGAAGGTAAACACACAGGGCAGAACGCCTCTGACCAATATTATTGCCGGTGGACCGAAAGGTAAACACACAGGGTAGAACGCCTCTGACCATTATTATTTGCCGGTGGACCGGACTAGACTCGGCTTAAATCTTTCACTTTACATGATTAGTGTCTTATCCGTGTCTTATTAAATAACATTCCACCCTTGACATGCATGTCATCAATGTTCTACCGCTTTTCTTTCAAGAGGGCCCGTCCCATATTTTGAGACTCCTGCACCCCTTATCACACCCCGACATTCTTTCCCCCTTAAGCTCATACATAATGAAAGACCAACTCCTGAAAGTCTAGGTTAAGCCCAACACCCTATGACATCGATCTCGCCTATTCTCAACCTCTAGGGTTTTCCCCTTGGAAACCCTAGTTGGACCTATGTGGCCCAACCTCTTCTCACTTACCTTACCATTACTTATTCTTCACCCCACATCTCACCCTTATTAGGTCAAACCCCAAGGCATATCACTTTACTCCTCGATCTCGCATGTGAGCGGCAAAACCCTAGTGGGCCACATCAAACCCTAGCACCTTACTTCTTCCACAAGTAACCTCTCTCTTTTCATCCCCAAGTCTCTTCTTTCACATGGAAACCCATACTCATCTTTTATATAATAGAATTCTCACTCTTAACCCATACTCCACCCTTCCTTAATCATTCTTACTTTTACACTTCCCAAATTTTCACTTTCTCCCCAAAAACCCTAATCGGGTCCCTTATACACCCTTGCACCAACCTACGTACTATTTTTCATCCCAAGTCTCCAATCACTCCACAACTCTCCCATTCTCTTATTTCCACCCTACTTCAACTTTTCTCACGTAAGAGTCACCCCCATGCAAGATTTAGCCATCCCATGCAAACACCCCAAGTCACCATGCAAATTTTACGACTCCCATGCATGGTTCCCAACTCTCATTTATTTTGGTCATTCCTCCCTTATTAAATCTTCTCTCATGGATCATGAGGTACTTAGGTCAACCTCATATCCCCCTTAGTGAACTCACTTCCCATTCCTTTCTTATTATCCTTTTATTCCCAATTCATATTACCAATTACCCTAACATGCATGTCCTAGAGGGTCGTATTATAACACATCCAAAACATCATACGTATACATGTCATGCTCATATCATAGAAAGCACATACAACATACCTCAATCTCCAACCTGCGCTACACATAAGACAAGTTATCCACAAATCATATAATACATGGCATAGCATGGCATACACAACATTCAACACATCCATGTCACACATAGCACAAGGCCATAGCTTCGTCCTTACTTAAGGGGACGCAGGGCTTGGAGCACGCTCCTCTAACTCCTTAGGGCTTTGGTTGGGATTACCTATAAAAGAGAGAAATACTAAGTATTAGTTTCCCTCAAAAGTACCATCAACCCTTATTCTAGTTTAGGATTAAGGTTCTTATTACTAGAGAGGGTATTATACAAAAGCTAGGGTTTTTATCTTAAATTTAATATATTAAATATTACTAGTCAGAATGTATTTATTTTTGATACTTATTGCTATCCTTATATTATTAGACCCGTTAGTTCTAATCTTGTAGTAATAGGGTTCATGCTAACTATAGGAAAAATAGTGATAGTAATAATAATAGTAATAGCTACAAATGATATCATAGTAATGATGCTAGTGTTAGGGATAATGTTAAATGGTAAGGTACTAAAGTTCAAGTATTCTTCTTATTTAACCAACAACATGATAACACCCCAAATTTGAGTTAAATAACATTGATAGTAGTAAAAGTAGTGTTACTAATAACAATAATGATAAAGGTGTTAAATATAATAGATATGACAACAATAATAGTAATAATGGCAATAATGACAACTAAATAAGGTTAGGTTAAGTAATAATAATAATAATAATAATTATGATAATAGTAATAATAATAATAATAATGATGATAATACTAATAATAATAATAATACTAATGTTGAGTAAAATAAAAGATAAAATCAAAGGAATGATAGTATTGGTAAGAATAATAACATTAATGATAGAGATAATAGTAGTAATAAAAATAATAAAAGTAATACTAATAATAATAATAAAAGAAATAATAATAATGATAATAATAAGTATAATAACATTAATATTAGTTAAATTTAATAGCAGTTATATAAAGGAAATATTAGGGTTTGGGTGAGTGGAAAACCACCTAGGGTCGGTGGTGGTCCGGCGGTGGCGCGTGGCGGCGACGGCGGAGGAGGAAAAGAAAGGGAAAGATTAAGGTGGAGGTTGGATGGGAGGAGGAAAAGAGAAGTTTGAGGTAGGGGAGGAAGCAGCAGGTGAAGGGGAGTGGAATGAGGGTGGTGGCGTGGCAAGGGGTGGCGGCGCGCGGTGGTTGGCGTGGCGGCCGAGGGTGGTGGAGAGTGGTGGAAGATGGGGGAGGTAGAAGGAGAGGGAGGCAGGGGGAGATGGAGTTGTGGGAAGGTAGGGGAGGGTCTGCTGGACGTTTTGGAGGGTGGTGGAGGTGCCGGTAGAGGCGGAATTGGCGGCGGAAGGCGGTGCAAGGGGCGACGATGGGCTGAAGGTGGTGGTTTCAGGATGGGAACTTTGCATGGCTAAGGCGGCACGTGCAAGGCAAGGCGGAGGGTGGTGGTGGCTTGGTTTTGTCGAGGAAGGTGCAGGGAAGATCCCGGTGGGCAGCGGTGGTGACGACGGTCACCGGTGGCGGCGGAAAGCTTGACTTTTTGAGGCGTCGGAGAGGCAGGGTTTTGGGGCAAAATCGAAAAGGGAGCTGATTATGGCTGCCAATGGGGGGTTATTTATAGGTATTTGGGAGGGGGAAAACGATGAAGAAGGGAGAGGACATGCGGGCAGGTGCGACCGGTGGTGGCAACCGGCGCATGCCCTGTAGGTTTGCAAGGTGAGCTTGGCTGGGTGTGGGAAAAAGGAAAGGAGACAGGACGCGTGAGGGGTAAGACGAGCATGCTGGGTCGAAAAAGGGAAAGAAAGGGATGGAAATGGCAGGGAAGGACGGTCGGATGGCAGGCGGTTGTTAGTGGTGGCAGGCTGCGAGTTGCAGGCCTACGCGAGGAGGAAGAAAACGGTGGAGGGGGGGTGGACCGGCGGTCCAGGGAAAAGGAGAAGAGGGAGAGCCGACCGGTTTGGCAACGGTTATAAAGTTCATAAACCAAACGTGGCGTTTCAGTGGTTAGAGGGACAAAACGCGGCGTCACGTCTCTGGATGGGAAACAGTCACAAGGCTCATTTAACGCGACGCGGCACTTCGACGGATCGATGGGTAAAACGCTGTGTTGCACCTAAGTGACGGCCAGCGAACGTCACTGGGCCGCGGGGGAAGGAGAAAAGGAGGGGGAAGAAGTTGGGCCGCGGGAAAGGCCCAACCGACGGGGGAGGAGAAAAAAATTAAATAAGGAAGGAAGAAAGAAAAAGGAAAAAGGGAAAGGAAAAGGAAAAAGGACTATGGAATGATAAAATGGTTGGGTTGGAGTATTTAGTCCTATTTTATTTATATACTTAGTTTAGACATTTAATTTTAATAATAATTACATTAAGTATAATAATTAAATTCATTTTTAAATAAATTAGGCTATTTTGGATAATTTTTCTTTAACTTCCACTTTAATTAGCAAAAGCCCAAAATTTTCTAACTAACTTATTTATTATTTTCTCCTTATTTTCCTCAATTAATTTCCTCTTTATCTACTAAAGAAATTTATTTTCTTAACCCTCCCCAACAATTCGTTATTATGGAAAAATTCCTAAATTAGGGTTTTGGGATATTTCACACTACCATTCAATTGCCTCCCAAAAATGAATCTCCAAGCCCACTGAGGTTCTTAGCCATTATTTTAGATACTTTCTGTTTCATTTTCAAGATCCTAAGACCATGCTTAAGGTGCTTACTCGACCATACTAGTCATTTGGGATCAAACCTATGATGCTTAGGAAATAGAGCCCTGATATCCAAATGACCAAGAGTGATTAACATGTTATGCCTCTTTGGATTACTCTGCCAAGATTACCTCTGCATTTATGAGCTGTGAACTTCCTTAGTTGAATTGGTAGCATCATTTTTTTTATAGAAAGAGATTTGTATATCACCAAGAAGAATTACAAATGAAGTTGTAGAATTAATCTACCATCCCCACCATACCTCTAAACATATCACTCCTACTAGGATGAGTACATAGAGAAGACATGGTCAAAGTAATACGATGAGCTACCCTTTTCAAGTCCCAAGCAATATTTGAAAAAATAACATCATTCCTAGCCTTCCATACTTCATAAAAAGCTACAACATACAAATAAGAATAAAATTGAGATTTTGTTTCACCTCTACCCCTTACTCTGGAGAAGTATCTCAACAAGTCCTGCTAAGATCTATGTCTCTTCCTTTCCCTGCATGCCTTATTTATAGCAAACCATATCTTATTCACACAGGATAATGGATTCAATTGATGGATGGAACAAAGTTGATTAAGACATCCTTTGTAGGAAGCCTTGAGTGAGTAGCCAACTGGAAAATAAGCTTATGCTTTGGAGTTGTTGGGTTACACCAAATAGCTTTCCACTACCCTATTTTAGGAGCTGAATACCTTATTATATCATACACCTCTACAATTTGGTAAAGCTGATTCCTCTGCCAATGCTGGAAAATTGGGAGAAAACAAGGTCTTAATCCAAAAATCTTCTTCAGCAACACAGAAGTTGTGTAAGGCAGGTGACAAGATGCAACTTTTTGGTATTGATTCTATTATTGGTAGCATCATTGGTTAGCCTATATGTATTGATTCTATTATAGCTTCTAGAGAAAGGATTTCATATCCTAGGCTGCTTGTGGAGGTCAATATCAGCGAACCCATGCCTGAATCAGTAGACCTATTGTTGCTTGATGGAACTTATTGGTTGCAAAAGGTAATATTTGAATGGAAACCCCTGTTCTATAGTCACTGAAATAAATTGGGACATGAAAGCTCCATATGTAGGTTGAAACCTGCTCTGAGAACTGTAAAACAAACTTGGGTGAAAAAGGATCAGAAAGCTCCTACTTGTGACACTAAAGACCACACTCAGGATCCTAAAGTGACTACTCAATGCACAAAGAATAATACCCATATCCAAAACCCTATAGATCTTATTAAAGAGGCACTGAATGAGTAGGACACCATGTTCACTCCTACTCAGGGAGTGGTAACTAGACAATGCCCTACCACAACTGATATCAGTCGATCAGAGATGATTATTGACAATGGTAAAGGAAAAACCTGGGAACCTACCATCTTCTCATCTCTTTTGGCTCCAAATAGATCAATCTAATTTGGTAGGGAACTCCTTAACCAAATGGTATCTAGTGGGGTGGATAGGGGGAGGAAAGTGAGCCTTGCCAAGGCTCTATGAACATTGCAACATGGAACATTAGAGGGTTGAATAAAACCCTCAAACACCAGGCTATGAAGACCCTTGTGTCTACTACAATATTGGTATTTTAGGCCTTGTGGAATTCGTGTAAAGAAAAGAAATGCTAATAAAATACACTCTTAACTAAGCTTACAATGGAACTGGCTACATAATTATCCTTACCATGGAAATGGCCATGTGTGGATTCTGTGGGATCACCAATTGTATCATATCACTCGAATTCAAGCCATGGATTAGGGCATCCATTGCCATGTTCTCATCAAGGCCCTCAAACAATAACTCTTCATGACTGTGGTGTATGCCCATAATTCTAGTTGATAGAGAAAAGCTCTGTGGGATTGGTTGTAGTACCTTAAAACTCAGATCACTTCTCCTTGGCTTATGCTTGGGATTTTGATGTGATCTGTAGGACTGAAGAAAAACTAGGAGGGAAGGTTGACATGGGAGATATTGAGGAATGTGTGCAATGTTTTCATAACTTGGATTGGATGATATCCACTAAAATAGTAGCCTATTCACTAGGTGCAACCAATAGGGTCCTGACCAAAGAATTTATTGTAAGCTAGATAGGATCCTTGGCAATGATCTATGGTTGGAATCCTTCTTTGAGGGTTATGTAGATAATATTCTCAATCCTTCCTCAAACCTTAACCCTCTTCTTCTAAATCCGAGTGTTAAGTAGCCAGCTAAGGGGAAACCCTTTAAGTTCATTGATTTTTGGGTTAATAGGGATGACTTCATACAGATAGTTAAAGAATACTGGGATATACATATTTAGGGGAGTTGCACATGCCAGGTAGTGTCTAAACTAAAATTTCTTAAGAAAAGACTTAGGCACTACAACAAGATCAATGGTCATGTTTCTATCAAGGCTCACCAAGCTTAGCTGGATTGGCAGAAATGTAAGGGAAAAACAATGTTAGATCCACTGAACAATGAACTTTTTACTGAAGAAAGGGAGGCTAGTAAAGTTTGGCATAGAAGAGATGCAGAAGAGGAACACTTTTTCAAATAGAAATCTCATATCCAGCATGTCCAGCTGGGAGATCAAAACACCAAATATTTTTATGCTAATGTCCAGTTGAGAAATAACAGAAATAGAATATGTAAGTTGGTTAATGAATAAAATCAAGAGCTGACCGGTGACAGGGATATTCAAGAAGAGATTATCCTCTATTACAAAAATCTCCTAGGGACTACTACTATTACCTTACAAGGGATTGATGATGAAGTGCTAAATGAAGGTCCTCGTTTATCTCCTGAGGCTGCTGACTCCCTCATCACTAATCCTTCAAGATAGGAAATCCAGAAGGCTGTCTTCTCAATAGGAGACTGTAAGGCCCTTGGTGGTGATGGGTTCAATGCATTTTTCTATAAGAAAGCTTGGGACGTCATAGGAGGAGATGTGGTGGCTGCTATTCAAGAGTTTTGGAGGACTAGACATCTATTGAAAAACATAAATAACACTACTATTACCCTCATCCCTATGACTCATAAAGCAATCAAGGTAAAAGAGTTCAGACCAATAGCTTGTTGTAATATCATATATAAAATCATCTCTAAAGTGTTGGCTAATAGGCTCTAAGTGGTGATGGGCACCCTTATAGATTCCTCCCAGGCTACTTTTATAAAAGGTCATATGCTATATGACAATGTTCTCATGGCTGCAGAGATTATCAAGCATTATTCAAGGAAAAATATTATCCCTAGAACCTTCCTTCAAGTAGGCCTACAAAAAGAATCTGATTCTGTTGAATGGAGCTTCATCAAAAAGGTGCTTGAAGCTCTAAATTTTCCCTGGCCTTTTATTGATATGATTATGCAATGCATTTCTACTATCAATATTTCTATCAATGTGTATGGTACTTTAACCAAACCTTTTATGAGTAGAATAGGGCTAAGACAATGTGTATGGTACTCTAACCAAACCTTTTGGTTGCCCTGAACGATCTTTCCCCTTGAAATATTTAGGGCTTCCCCTAGTCACTTCTCGTATGAAGCCTCACCACTACCGAAGTGTTATAGATAACCTGCTAGCAAAAATAAGAAACTGGAATTGCAGATAACTTAGCTATGTAGGGAGATCCCAACTGATTTCTTCTTTTCTACAAGGGATCATCAATTTCTGGGATCAAATCTTACCTCTCCCTACTATTATCCTCTCCCACATAAAGAAAATATGTATGATCTTTTTGTAGTCTAGTTCTAGCAATGGACATAAATCTCCCGTTGCATGGAAGAAAACATGTCTCCCTAAAGATGAGGGTGGTATAGGGTTGATTGACCTTAAAATCTAGAACCAGGCTACCTTAGGGAAATGGATTTAGCTAATTATCCATAACAAAGAGAGCCTCTGCATAAGATGGATACATGGAGTTTACATAAAAAAAGCATTAATATATCCACTGTCATCACTTGTCCCTATCATTGCTGGCTGTTTAAAAACATCATGAAGATTAGACCAGTCCTGTTGGAGCATATTATAGCTAGAAATTGTGGTTTTGATGCATACAAGATTCATAAGGCCTATGAGATATTAAGATACAAGGAGAGCAAGAAGTCTTGGGCATCCCTGGTCACGAAACATTTTGGTATGCTTCGATGCTCTTTTATAACGTGGCTTGCCTGCCAAAAGATTGAGAAAATGGAACTCTCAGGTACCCATTGAATGTGGTATTTGTGCAAAATTCACAGAATCAATGGATCACCTATTTGTGCATTATGCTTTTGCTAAAAACATTTGGGGGATGATTAGTTCTTCGATGGGTATGGATATCCAGGCTACAAATTGGGATTCTTTGATTCAGCACTTATCACAGGCCACAAAGGGGAAGGATTTTAGGTCTGAGAGCACAAAGGTGATATTTAGAGAAGTTCTACATGGGATTAGGTGCTGTAGAAACTCCACGGTGTTCAAGGGGATTTCATACTACAATGCGGTTTCATATTAGACTTTGTCTATGTAATACAAGAGAGGGGTGTTTGAATATGCAAAATAGGAGTAGATTTCCCTAAGTTTTATGCTTTAGATACTCTTGATGTAATCCCTTCTCTTTGGTTTTAATAATATTCATTATTAATTACCAAAAAAAAAATTTGTACAAGAGCCACTATTAATAGTAATACAAGATATCGTATCTCCTACTCTTCATTTTGTTTGAATATCTTCTTCCTCTAATAAGGTTGT
The DNA here is from genome assembly GCA_039764185.1 of Tamarix austromongolica. Lineage (NCBI taxonomy): Eukaryota > Viridiplantae > Streptophyta > Magnoliopsida > Caryophyllales > Tamaricaceae > Tamarix > Tamarix austromongolica. The sequence goes on along the minus strand of JBDNDU010000315.1, from coordinate 6,630 downwards.
ATACTAGTTTCTGCTTGAAGTACTCTTTGTAAGACTATCAAGCACTTTCTTCTTCATCAAATTCACTAGAATATTCCTCAATTGGCTCAATTTTAGAATTTTCCTCACATGTCTCCATGGATTCAATCTCTTGGAATGATAATACCATTTGATTAGGACAATTGCAAGAAAATTTTCCAAATCTTCAACATTTGAAACATTATTGAGTAGAGACTTCATTTAATTTACTTTTACCTTTCTCCTCCCTAGTAATTCCTTCTTTCTTTATAATATAAGTATAAGTTGAAGTAGTCACTCCAAATTTGGTTGCTTGGTTACATGAGTAGTACTTAGCAGATGTATTGCATTATTTTGTATAAGGCTTAGTGTAATTAATTTATTTTTCAAAATTTAGGGAAATTTTAATCATATCATCTAATGAATCATAAATACAATTTTCTACCTTGTCTCAAATCATCATATGAAGGCCTCCCAAGAATCTAGCATAAATTTGTTCCTTCCTTTCATGGATATCATATACTAGGTCCAACCTCTCAAATTCCCTAACATACTCCTCAATACTTAGTAGCCCTACCTAAGAGTAGTTTCTCCAAGATTTAATCTTTTATTTACCCTTTTGTTCCCTAGTCCTCTTTAAATTATTGTACCAAATTCTAGCAAACGTTTTAAACTTAAGAGTTGTTAATTTCCATTTTTGTTTGTCTTGATAATCATTAAACTCAAAAATATCATCCAATCATTTAAGTAATGAATATACATCAAGCTTACCATCAATGTCAGGGTGATCAAGCTTATTTCCCTTATCCTCCTTTACTTTGGTTGATGGTCACATAACTTCCTATTAGTTCCACTCCCACTAGACTCTTCTTCATGGTCTACTCTTGAATTCAAATTCCTTACTTTAATTGGATTATTTGACCTCATTGAAATCCCAAACCTATCCCCCACAGAATTCTTTATGCTCTTGGACATTTTAGACCAAATCTTTTTTGGCTGACCTAGACTCTAACCTTTGGATTTACATTTTTATAGCTAGCAATTATCTAAGTTGTGAATTAGTGTAATCAAAGTCATTAGAAATTTCTTAAATGGCTTCAAACATGGATTATAAATTCCCACCCCCCTCATGATTGATTATTCTATCGCTAACACTCAAGTTCCACTAGGTTTCAATGGTTAAAAACTGAATATGCTTACCTTCACTTTAGGTTTCTTAGTGAGCTCTTGTGTAGAAATTTAGATTCCAATGAATCATCCAAGAAAAACCACTAAACAAACCATAAATCACTAAAAAAAAAAGACACAAGAAAACAAAACTTGTAATATTCTTATAATAAAACTATGCAAGTTGTTCGGAAATGTCCTACTCCATCATTTGAAATATCATCACATGTATTCAAATGATTAAAGACACACTTCATGTAGAAAAATATGATTCAATTTGCATTAATATCACTTGATAATATCACTTCATGCTCAATATTTTTCACACAAATTCAATTTATAGCTCCTAGGGAGGGAAATGGAGTAGGCATTAGAAGGTCGTTGGGACGAGGGCTGCCTTCTCCCTCTACTTCACCACCTCCTTCCCGAATTAAGAGATTTTGAGTCTCTTAATTCGGTTAAAGTAGGAGTATGATTGAGACTAGTTTCTAATTATCTAAAAAAAGAATTAAACGCGTACATACTCGGTTTTATTTCACACTAAAAAACCACATACACATTATGTCATTTATGATTAGAAAAATTTACCTCAATGTAGGATCACCGATTGTGACCCAATAGAAGAAACATAACCTAATCATGCACAATTCTAGACAAAAGAAATAAAAAATCATGCAAATTACATGTTGAGAAATACTGTAACACAAATTCAACCAAATAATTCCATTTAATTTTGAACTTATCATGTAATCACATTGAAGAATCAAAGCAAGCATAATGAAAGATTCTACAAGAACTGTGTGCAACAAACATATTTTTACAAGACTTAAGAAGCACTCATTAGTATTCCCTTATTGCTTGTAAAGGATATATTTTCTCATATTTCCCCTTTTATATATATGTTACATAACCTCAATCACTTTGGTGTCTCTGATACTGCTTAGGTACAATGGATATCCTTTACATATGATATTACTCAATGCGATAGCCAACATGTTGCTTGTAAAGGGATTAAGTTCACTTACGGTATGAAACCCTTTGTTCCTCACAAAACCACATGTTTTTTTGCATAATCAATAAGTGCTTGGTACTTGACAATTTTGTCAAAATCATGCAACTCCAACCCTATGAGATCTAATGGAAGCTCTATTCCTTCCACTACCAAAATTACTTCTTAATATAACATAAAGCATGTAATCTTATCCCCCAAAGTTAACATAATAGAAGTAGAAATTCTACATAAATGAGATAAAGCATCTCTAGCTACAATTGTAGATGCCACAAAAGAGTGTGAAGCACTAGAGTCAAACAATACACAAGCCAAATAAGTAGAGATAGTGAGCATACCAATTACCACATCGACTTGAAGTTCTACCTCTTCTTGACTCATCATGTTTAGGAATCCTTCTAATGAAACTCTTAGGGCACTAGTTAATCCTTTCCCTTACTGAAAAGGGTGAGGCCTCATACATCTAGGCTCATTATCATGGCTACTATCACTGGCTAGCAATAGAGAAACTCTCTGTATCCACAATTGTGGGTTCCGAATAGATCCCCTACTCTGAATGCTATTTTAGCCCATTTGAATGTTCCTACTACCAACTTGGCACTCATATGCCCTATGCCCCACCATGTATATCCATGGCATGTCACATTATTACCACTACGATCAACCCTTAGGTGATTTGACCCACATCTTTTGGAGTTGTACAGCCTCTCCTTGTCATGACCCCTAGACAATCCTCCAAATAGGGGTGTTGACCCTATGCTCTAGCCAAATCTAGGTGGAAAACTACCTTTAGAGAAAGCCTTATTTAGGTCACAGGGATGTTATAGAACTTTAAATTTCCTCTTACCCCCTAACCGAGCACTCTGAGCTAGGATGACTCTAGACATCTCTAAGGCTTGCTTATACATCCCTACCATGTCTGGTGAAGTGACTTCCATGAATAGCTCCTGACATGAGATCCCTAGTCCAATCTTAATGTGGAAAAATTATATCACATCATTGGCCTCTACCTCTTGGGTAAATTAGACCAAATCCATGAATCAAGTATAGTACTCCTCAATGGACATACACCCTGCCGAAGCACCTTGAAATCATCATACTTATTCATGCACAAGTGAGTCAAGAAAAATCTTGCTTGCAATGCCTCTAAGAATGGTCCCCATCCCATAAGTTCTCTAACCATACATTATATGGTCCTTCACTGTGTGTTTTCCCTTCCACTTAAGTTGTACACAACCATGTCTACCCTCCTATCATCTAGGAAACCGCAAGTCATGAAAGTTTTTCCCATGTCCTGGACCCATCATGTCCATGATGTTGGGGTCCTCCTAGCTCTTAAAGATTGACAGGTGATGATATATATATTTACCTCATTTGATTGATAAGTGATGATACCTAGCTCTCCTGAGCCAATCCTCCTATGCAAGTGTAGTTGCTGGCACTAGTAGAGGTTGAGAAGCTTTAATTTGGCTTCAATGTAAGCTCTGATAGTCTCCTTGAAAGCTTTAACACCCTCATGGCAGTGGTTAGCGGCAATCACATCCTAACGACTAGAAGTAGTTAGGGATATAATTTAATTTACAGAGTACTAACGCTAGTACCAAAGTAATCACAATCTATCTTTGGCATATTCCCAATGCCACTCCCACTCATGGACATTCTAGATTTGGAAATGATTAAACTTGTCATGAAGATCAAGAAAAAGGATTTGAAATCAAGACCGATACCATCCTAGGGATCACCTTAAATTTTTTTTTAAGTTAAGGAATTTTAAATAAAACATTTTGATAAAACCATATGGTATTAGTTTAGCAATTCCAAAATGTGGAATGTTCTTAAGAAAAAGCTCTGATACCAACCTATAACACTCCCATCCTTCTTTTATATATATGATTTTGCCAAGTAAAATTTATATGGTGCATACCTTGTTTTGATTTCCTCATAGTGACGGTATGTAAGATTATTTTCTTGTTAGGTGGTCATATAAATATACTAGAATTTATATGCATAAATTGCAGCTAGGTTAAATAATAATTAACCTGATAGTTGTGTGATTCTAACCGAATTTGTAAAACGTTTAGATATGTGTGGGTCAAAGGAGAGAAATATAGCTAGACATGATTATTATACTAGTTTGGGTACTTAGATTAACATACTTTCAATTATACTTAATGCATTAAATCTAGTTAAATATAGTAGCTAGTTATTGCTACTATACTACTAGTATTTAATAGGATTAATAGTATTGCTTTATTATACTAATTAATTTAGAAAAGTAGTATAGCTTACAACTTTGTTAATCTCTTTCTCATGATTTAATGATGACTTAGAAATTATTATTATATTTTGACCTAAGTTAGTTGCGAATTTCGATTTCCCTAGCATATTTATCTTATTTGCAATCTTCCATTATTTTTATTATTTTATTTTATTTATTTATTTTATTATTTTATATTTTTAAAACCCCATTAGTGTTTTCCTTTTGTTATTTATTTTGTGTGATTTAGAGTTGTTATTTTTATTATTTTTAGCTAGTTAAATATAGGTAAGCCCTCTCAATCCTCGGTATAGAATGCTACCCTTATTTTCCATTACTATAATTGTTAACAAGAGGGTTTAAATTTTGTATCAGCTACAGTCGCACTAATTTTTGGTGCCATTGCTTTTGAATGGTGACTTAACATTTGTTTTGCTAGTATTTTTATTGTGTTATATGCCATTTCATCCTTTTATTTTGAGGCTAGAGTGCTTGTGGGAACTCAAGTATCTGAATTCATGGGGTTTTTAGTAGTTATTGTGTTTTTTTTTTTAAGTTTTTTCTTTTTCTTTTTCTTTTTTTTTTTAGGATTTTTCATGTTTTTTTCTTTCACTTTTAACCTTTTCCTTTGAAGTGTTAGTGTCCTTTAGGTTGGTATAAGGCTATACTTGGGCTATAGATAACATTGCATGAACCTTTATATAATAGTAAATAAGGTAAGTTTAAGTACCCTTAATGATAGACTTAACCAACTCACTACTCTTGTTTTGCAAGTTGTCATAGCTACTAGAGTTATTAATAGAAGTAGAGTGTTTCACACATGAGGAAATCCATATGCTTACCATGCACAAGTAAGTTAAGTTGCTCCCTTTATGTAATAAAAGTATACCAACTTATCATACATCGATATAGAATAAAAAATGCATCATGATAAGGTCATATATATATGTATATGAAAGTAAGGGTACATGGAGACATGATATCATGAAATCCCAACAAAATAGAATATATCATGCTTTGTCTCACTTCATTATCATAAGAACACTCACACGTGTAATAGAAAAGAGAATCCAAGCAACCTATATTGTTTATGTATAATTACCTAATCCTTTTGGATATTCCATTTACTTATCCATATATAAGATAGGTCAATTATTCAATCAATATTCCATTCCACAACCAATTGGTCATTTTAACCATTAGATAAGTGTACAAACCAGTTTGTATTCATTTTGGTCAATAATACTATTACTTCTATTTCTTAACCAATCATTAACCATTCACATGATAATTATTCATAAATTATTAACCAAAATTTATTATCCATATTGTATTATCGTCGAGTAATGGACTGTGCACCATCCCAAGGTATCACTTACCCACCAAGCCTATCCAAATAAAGGACATTAAGTCTAGGCCGAAGCTAGTGAAAAAAATAGACATATGTCCAAATAAAGTCAACCAATATGGATATAAATCCAGGCCTAAGCCTACCACCAAGGTAACTAAACCCTTTTGTATCAAAACCCCATAGTATATCATTAATACCTAGAGTAGGTAAGAAATGACACCTCTAAAAATATAAGAGCAAACACTCAAGAATCGGCATTCTAATTATGGAACTAATTTTTCTTTATTTAGAAAGGATCGTCCACAAAATTAAAGATAAACAGATGGTTACATTGCTATCTATAGATGAAATGTCCCATAGAAGCTACTAGGCATATACATGCATGTGCATAGCATGCATAAAGTACATAGCTAAATGTATAAGGGAAGTAATATGTAGCTTAGACATGTATATTAGCCCATTTAGTTGATTAATTAATTACTTAGTAGAATTAGAAAGTAGCTAGAGAATAAAGTAACATATATCTACCTTTTTGAAGAATATTCCATATTCCAGTATCTTTTAGTATATTCTATATTCTAGTATCTTTTAGCTAGGTATCTTTTGAAGAATTATGCTTTTTAGCTAGTCTCTTATAATTGGTAGCTTGGCTATATAAAGGCATAAAACTCATAATGGGATAGATCAAGATTGAATTGAAGTTGAATATAAATTGCAAATATTGAATTATGTGTGAGTTCATCTCAAGTTTAATCGAATCTATGTGCATGATTAATCTTGAAACCCTTCATCTCTTCATTTGTGTGAATTAGAGATTAAGTACTATCTTCTTTAAACTCTATAACCCAT